>VYZU01035874.1:0-13817 GCA_013401355.1 Ceyx cyanopectus
TTTTCTTCCTGTTGTTTATTTACCTGTACACAACAACTTTTTGCTGCAAGGTGGAATAATGGTTCTCAGTTGTGTGAAATTCTTCATTTCCCTTTCAAAAGATTTCAAAATTAGTTTTATACAATGGAAAATCCTGTAACAGGGAAGTTTTTGTTTGCATAGGAATCACCAGCCTGAGGCTCTATCTAGTTCTGAACACCAGGGTCTGCAACACATTTACTTATGAAGTCCAAGAAATCCTGCAGTGAACAACCATGGAATTAGCTATGCACAACTGCAAAATGATCTTGGTTAAGGTGTTAGTTCCTAAAAAGTATCATTTGCAAGCTTTGTTATTGTAAATCTTCTATTAATTTGTATTAGTACAGATGCAGTGCTTTCAGGAGCTGTTTAAATGAATGATACTTTAAGAACTCTCATGTTAGATCAATTTGAGAAATACCAGCTTGCTGATAAAAGGGTACACCTGAATGTTATTTTTCATTACCAACTGAGAGAGGGGAATGTGGGCTTAGTATCTAAGGGTCTGGGGAACAGTTAAATTCTACACTCTGGAGTGCTTGGGGGTTGTTTTTGTGACTGTAGGAAAATAACTTGGATGTGGATAAATGCTCTAATTGCTGTGGCTCAAGAAATTACCGCACATCATCTGAGTCATGGTCGTTGTCTTGATACAGGTGCTCAGCTCTCTCTTCATGTAAGTCATGATACCCTAGTGAATCTTCCTTTATTGCATGCTAAGCTGTCTAGTTACTTTGCATTTGCTGAGAGGTGGGAGCCTTGGCAGAGGTGGCTCACCCAGCTCAGGTGGTGCTTGGTACCTTACTGGTGTCTGTGATTACTCTTTGTGAAATGTACTTTGAGCACATTTTCTACTTTATGTGACTGGAGCCAGATGCACTACAGGACTGGCCTGGATAAGCCAGGGTTCTGCCTTGTGTGCCTGGTGTTTCTCTGCCTATGTGAATCACCTCTGATTCATAGAATGTCAGTTGTAGCTATGTGGTACCCACATAGCTATTGATCTTGATTAAGAATTGTCTCTGTTTTCCTCCTCTAAACTGGGGAAGGTCACATATCCTCAGTAAAAAAAGGTGAATTTTGAGTTATCACTGCATAAAAAGTCAAGATCAGAGAACCGCTCATTGTATTCTGTTGATACTGCCATGAAAAAAATCCATCCCATACCCACATTGGCTCACAGGCTAAGGAGGAGGTCAGAGTCACTTCTGGAGGAATTCAGATCAAAAGTAAAAAAAAAGGGGTTTTTTTTGTTTTTTTCGTGGTTTTCCTTAACTAAAGCTCTGCCTTTACACAAACACTAACCAACACCAAGCACTGGCACATAGGGATCATTTTTTTCAGAAATAAATGTGAATGCTTTGAAAAGAGTACTGGCTGCCATGGAAGAGTAGAGCAGAACCTGGATTTAAAACAGAACTATCTGTATTCCTATCTGGTCCAATGTGGTTTATTGTTAGGCTCCCTTGGAGAAATCATTGAATTGGAATACAGGGGCCTTGAACTGTATCCTTGGTGGCTGTTCCAGACCAGGTGCATGTCTTAGGTGAATCACATCATATCCCTCTATCTTCATGTCCAGTAGGTGATTACATCCCACAGTTGGAAAGACCTCCCAGTGAATGCTAGGTGTGGTTCACTATCTTTATAGCAAATATAGAATGTGCTCTGCTTGGCATCACAGGTACTGTAGTTCCAAAGGATTGGCAGCTTGCCATTAGAGGTCACTGTAGCTCTTCATGTGCTGGACATAAAAGTCTACTCAGTCACAGCTATCATTGCTTACCTTCCAGTTTAACCTGTTTTCATGGGTAATTGTATAGGAAAGAATGGGATGAAGTTAAGTGATACATAAGTTAGCTGAGATCACGTCTGGGGGAAGGCACATGTTGAATAAAGATCACAAGTCTCACATTTTGTTTCCTTAGTGATACTACAAATAGCAAAAGCAAGCCAGAGAAGATTGCACGAGAGTGTTAAAATTGTTCTTCTCTCCAGTCGTAAGGATGTGAATCTGTCCAGTTTGGCATGCAGGTCCAGTTTCGTAAAAGCATTAAACATAACCATGGGAAGAGATTAGCACAGATGGTCTAGCTACTGCTGACTCCCCTGAACCTGGGGCCTCTTACTTTACTTCTGCCTCTTCTGGATTTTGAGATAAGCAGCAAAGTTTGTTGTGATTTGGGTTTACTACAATCATGTAAGAGAAATGTGTCAAGTAAAGCATGGTAGAGGTGGTTGTTGTTATACACACTCCAAGTATTAGACAGTCTATGTCTTAAAAAGGTTACAATAGAGGGATGTGGGCAACTGTTATTACAGTACCATGTCATTTTGTTGTGAGACTAATGAACCTATTACCAGAAGTTCTGACAATGATTTGGGAAAGCCAAAGAAGTGAAGAAAGGCTGTTAGCACTTAGTATGCTTTGCGAGCGCACTGCCTTGGAAGGTCATTGCTGACAGAGGAGTTCTTTTTCCTCCTGTCAGTAGTATGTCCTGAAGCTGTTATTGTCACGCAGCACTGTGCTGGCCTAAGAGAAAGGAGTGGTGTGAAACCTGCCAAGTTTTATTCAAAGGGCTGGCATCCATATCAGAAGCCATGCCACCCCAGTGAACTTATGGGAAGGAGTGAAGAAGGCATAGGAAAATAATTTTTATACAGTCATTTCTGTGTGGTCAGGTTTTTAGCAAATTATGATTTATTTAAACTAACTGAAAAATCAGTGGTGTAACCTTGGCTGTTCAAACATAGGTGCCTCATAGGTGTTCACATTTAAGGTGCCTCTACTCTGCCAGTGTGAGTATAATCCATATGTATTAGGGAGGTGACCTGTGGAGATAGGGATGTATTAATGCCACAGTACCAGGTACTGGTAAGATATCTGGAAACAGGGCTTCAGTGCACAGCAGAAAGGCTCTGGAAGTATTTGAGTGCAGGCTGGCAGTGTTTGGGATGGGGAATCAGTGGTATGGGAAAGCATAACAAAGGAAGATATCTCAAAAGGAATTCAGGGCAGAGCAAGAACTGATGCTGGCCAGGTATGCTGGACTGAGGAGCCAGTTGGGGTGACAGTGATTATAACTCCTTCCATGTGTTCTAATCGATCTTCTTGAGAGATTGACTAGGCAGAGTGGAGAGCAGGGCAGAGCAGTGTGGGTGAGAAGACTGATCCTGTGTTAAAGAGCTTGAGGAATAGGGATTAGGCCAGAGCTAAAGTAGGACTCTGAAAGGGCAAAAAGACCATCATTACAGGAGTGAAAGCATGTTTGTGTTGTTGTGTTAGTCTTTGATGTTTAATAACTGTTAGTGCTAAAAGACATTTGCCAGGTGAGGTGTCTGTCCTGTGCTCTCTATGGTGCTATGATAAATACCATTGCTATGATCAAAGGGTAAAGTCAGCCTGAATGGTTCAAGAAGCATGAGAAGAAAATAAGATGTGAAGTTCTCATCCAGCCTGCTCTGGACATGACAACTTGTATAGTGACTGTCCTCTGTGAGGCTCAGGGAGGTCTCTTTGGGCTTGAGGAGGTCAGTTCTGTAGTCTGAGCAAACAGCTTGGACTGTAAGTGGAACCAACCTCCCATGCTCTTTGTCACACAGTACCTAGGAAAATCTTACCAGAACACACTGATGTCATGTAGTTCTGAGTGCTGTCCTGCTTCCCTTCCCCTCTTCACCCGCAGTGCCTTTGAACGCGCCCCAGCCCATTTGGCAGGAGAGCTGAGAGATATTGCAGGAATGCCTGAAGGATTGCCCTGCTGGGTTCTGTGAGGAGCTCCTGCCAACCCAGAGAAACAAGGGACAAGAAAGCCACCAAGGTCAGAGCTGAACTGAGCTGCTAAGTTGTCTTAGACTGTAGAAACAGGCGAATTTCCCCAGAACCCTCTAATTCAGAATCATATTTGGATAGTCTGCTGGGCTTCCTGTACACCCGTGTATTTTCACTGAACATCATGAAAGCATTTTGGCCAGAACCACAGGTAGAAGTTCCCTTCTGTTACTAATATTCTTTTTCCTGCATTTTAATTTAATTTCCCCTATCATTCCTCCTTTTTCCACTGCACATTTCCCCTTGAAAGCTAAGATTGCACAAACGGATGTATGTTCTTCCTCCCCAAGTGCATGTAGCCTTTTCTGTGATGTTTGAAGAACTTACCATTTGGGCTGCAGCACACCTGCAATTCCCATTAATGTAACAGAGAGAAACCTACCTGCTGGGAGGGAGAAAGAAGCTCTGAACTCCCTTCCTCTGACAACGAATGTCAGGGGAGGAAAAGAAGAAAACCCACAAGATGGTAAGGAAGTTGCTTTATAAGCTGAACATGGAGTGTACTGGCTGCTGATGGAGCCTGGGTGTCCCAGTCCTGCTCATGGGCTTAAGCCTAGCCTTGATCTGAGGTACTTTGCTTTGAAGAGGAATGTACTGCAAAGCCCTGACTCTTTCTGGAGTATTTACTATGGTACTGGTATCATCCATAGCTCATCCATATGTGACCCAGAAGGATGAGCTAAAAACTTCTGCAAATCAAACTGTGTATGTTGAAGTTGTACAGTATGGAGGAAGAGGAAAAAATGAGGGGATGACTTCTTTTGAGTTCAGTCTTCATGTTGAGGATACTAGCAAGCAACTTCTATTGTGGTCATTTATGACCTGATTGTCCATAAGATCCATTTTGGATCTTGCTCTACAGTTGGAGTTTAGGATTTCAGTGTGGACAGAAATATATTACATGCCAGTGAAGGACTCTAAAACAGAGGAGGCACATAAGAGGAATAGCAAGCAAATGGGAAGTTTATTGTTTAGTAGTGTAATTGTGGTCTCCCAATCCAGTAAAATAAATTCTGACAGAAGTTGCATATGAAGAGCAACAAAGTTTTAAACAGTTTAAGTACCATGTGCTAGTCAGATTATTTTTAGCAAAGTGATTCAAGTTATTTGTTAATAATAATGTTTGTGAGGAAGTAACTTCTCAATTTTTTTTCCTCATCTATCTGTTCTTTCTTAATATATTTGTTGTTTGCCAAATAATTTGGAAGAACACACATGTAACATGCTTCTGCTTTTGTTTGTGCAAGCTGTTCCTTGTTTGATGTTTGTGGCATATCCAGACCATAGAATATTNATGGGTGGCCTGGTGAGCACAATAGTGCCAGTTCTCATCGTGTTGACAGAGTGGAGCAGGGCAGAGCAGTGTGGGTGAGAAGACTGATCCTGTGTTAAAGAGCTTGAGGAATAGGGATTAGGCCAGAGCTAAAGTAGGACTCTGAAAGGGCAAAAAGACCATCATTACAGGAGTGAAAGCATGTTTGTGTTGTTGTGTTAGTCTTTGATGTTTAATAACTGTTAGTGCTAAAAGACATTTGCCAGGTGAGGTGTCTGTCCTGTGCTCTCTATGGTGCTATGATAAATACCATTGCTATGATCAAAGGGTAAAGTCAGCCTGAATGGTTCAAGAAGCATGAGAAGAAAATAAGATGTGAAGTTCTCATCCAGCCTGCTCTGGACATGACAACTTGTATAGTGACTGTCCTCTGTGAGGCTCAGGGAGGTCTCTTTGGGCTTGAGGAGGTCAGTTCTGTAGTCTGAGCAAACAGCTTGGACTGTAAGTGGAACCAACCTCCCATGCTCTTTGTCACACAGTACCTAGGAAAATCTTACCAGAACACACTGATGTCATGTAGTTCTGAGTGCTGTCCTGCTTCCCTTCCCCTCTTCACCCGCAGTGCCTTTGAACGCGCCCCAGCCCATTTGGCAGGAGAGCTGAGAGATATTGCAGGAATGCCTGAAGGATTGCCCTGCTGGGTTCTGTGAGGAGCTCCTGCCAACCCAGAGAAACAAGGGACAAGAAAGCCACCAAGGTCAGAGCTGAACTGAGCTGCTAAGTTGTCTTAGACTGTAGAAACAGGCGAATTTCCCCAGAACCCTCTAATTCAGAATCATATTTGGATAGTCTGCTGGGCTTCCTGTACACCCGTGTATTTTCACTGAACATCATGAAAGCATTTTGGCCAGAACCACAGGTAGAAGTTCCCTTCTGTTACTAATATTCTTTTTCCTGCATTTTAATTTAATTTCCCCTATCATTCCTCCTTTTTCCACTGCACATTTCCCCTTGAAAGCTAAGATTGCACAAACGGATGTATGTTCTTCCTCCCCAAGTGCATGTAGCCTTTTCTGTGATGTTTGAAGAACTTACCATTTGGGCTGCAGCACACCTGCAATTCCCATTAATGTAACAGAGAGAAACCTACCTGCTGGGAGGGAGAAAGAAGCTCTGAACTCCCTTCCTCTGACAACGAATGTCAGGGGAGGAAAAGAAGAAAACCCACAAGATGGTAAGGAAGTTGCTTTATAAGCTGAACATGGAGTGTACTGGCTGCTGATGGAGCCTGGGTGTCCCAGTCCTGCTCATGGGCTTAAGCCTAGCCTTGATCTGAGGTACTTTGCTTTGAAGAGGAATGTACTGCAAAGCCCTGACTCTTTCTGGAGTATTTACTATGGTACTGGTATCATCCATAGCTCATCCATATGTGACCCAGAAGGATGAGCTAAAAACTTCTGCAAATCAAACTGTGTATGTTGAAGTTGTACAGTATGGAGGAAGAGGAAAAAATGAGGGGATGACTTCTTTTGAGTTCAGTCTTCATGTTGAGGATACTAGCAAGCAACTTCTATTGTGGTCATTTATGACCTGATTGTCCATAAGATCCATTTTGGATCTTGCTCTACAGTTGGAGTTTAGGATTTCAGTGTGGACAGAAATATATTACATGCCAGTGAAGGACTCTAAAACAGAGGAGGCACATAAGAGGAATAGCAAGCAAATGGGAAGTTTATTGTTTAGTAGTGTAATTGTGGTCTCCCAATCCAGTAAAATAAATTCTGACAGAAGTTGCATATGAAGAGCAACAAAGTTTTAAACAGTTTAAGTACCATGTGCTAGTCAGATTATTTTTAGCAAAGTGATTCAAGTTATTTGTTAATAATAATGTTTGTGAGGAAGTAACTTCTCAATTTTTTTTCCTCATCTATCTGTTCTTTCTTAATATATTTGTTGTTTGCCAAATAATTTGGAAGAACACACATGTAACATGCTTCTGCTTTTGTTTGTGCAAGCTGTTCCTTGTTTGATGTTTGTGGCATATCCAGACCATAGAATATTTTTTTCTTTCTGAAAGGAGTAACTAAAGCATTGTGAAACTGGAGCACTGTCAGTAAGGCTTAGAGAACACAGTAATTTGGATGAAGAATAAGACAAAGTTTCTAAAGTAAAGACTGTGGGTTCCAAGTGTTTTGCATACTGTATCCTGCTAATAGATGAAACACTGAAAAGTCATTGGGGAGCTTGAGGAGTGGGGGAAGGATGCACACACTGTGCTATGCTATGCTCCTCTAGACTTTGCCTTCAGTAAGTCTTTACCTTCCTGTTCTCTAACAGGATTGTGAAAACCTGTCTAGTTTCTAGCTGTCTTGCTGGCTCTGGTTACTAAAGATAAAGACAGTCTATAAGACAAGATTTGTCTTATCTGAATGGTGGATCTATTTTGCTTTGGGTACTGCAGGAGTTGACTCATGAGGAAAAGATGAAAGGCTTAAGAAAGGACGTGGCAGGTAACTGATTACAAAGTGGTCACAGAGAGATTTTTTCAGGAGTTGCAGGATATGAGAATTTTAAGCTGCCCACATGCCTTGTTCTGAGAGCATGAGGCTGTTGTTAATGAGATTCCATATAGGAGCTAATCTTCTGCAGCCACAGTTTCTCCTGAACCTTTGTTGTGATTACCACCTATTAGCATCTGTAATGTCCTCCTGCTTTAGCCATTCCCCTCAGAATTCTACTGCTGATAGTGCCTCATGTTTATTACATCAAAGGGTTTTGTTCTCTACCCTTCTTCATGGTGGATGCCTGTGTGATCCAAAATACTCTTCCAGCTCCCCTTTCTGTATACAGCTGGGAGATAGTGTTGCCTCTTTGCTGGCTAGATCAGATCAACACTTTCCACATCACACCTTGTATTCTCAGTTCTTTTCCAACCAAGTTGCTCTTGGTGCTTTGTGCTGGCAGATCAGCTGGGAACTGAGTTCAAGACATCCTCGCACATCGTCATGGTGGGCAGCACCCTTGAGGACCAGCTCCTGCAGTGCTTGCCTACTTCTGGGCAGAATTCCAGTTGTACTTGCAAGATAGTCTTCTCTGTACCAGGCAACTAGAAGCTTTTACTTTGATGTAGGAAAGATATGTAGGAAGATACTGAATCAGAACAGTCTTTGCAATTGTTTTCTGTGATGTCTGTTCATGTAGTTTGAATTTCAGCATCTCAGCAGTTCATCTGAAAATTGGAAGTAGGCAGAAAGAGTAGAGGAGACTGTGGCATTGAAGGGAAAAAATGCAAGAACAGAATTTCAGCCTGCAAGATAGCTGGACTCAAAGTGTGTTTTTCTTTTTTTTTCTTTAGGATAGGAAATGAATCCCAGATTCCAAACCATATTCCTCATATAAATCAGCAGTAGCTGTTAAAGCTGAATGAGTGCAAACAGGAGTGAAACTGGGCCCCCAGAGTTCAATGGGAATTGTGGCTAGCTCGTGCAGTTTGTGCAAAGGCAGCCTTCCTGATGCATCACATTGCTACTCACTGTTGCATTAGACCTCTCAGTTTCAGGGACTGACACCTCAGTGCAGCCTGGGTTTGCAGTTTGTAAGGCTGGACATTTGCAGATCTCAGTGAGACAGAAAGAAGGATCTGCAAGGAGAACAGAGGGGGGGAAAAAAAAAAAAAGAATTGAGAATGAAAAATAAATCTCATAGTCCAGCTGGCAAATACTCACAGGCCACAATTGTCTTTGGCACCTCTCCACCCCCCAAGGTCTCCAATGGTTCTGAGGCCCCCACCACAAGAAAATCAAGGGTTTAAAAATACAATAATTAAAGAAAATATTGATGTCATTTGGGTTTGGGAGTATTTGGAGGTTAGTTTTGTGTGAGCATGTTTGCACATAAGCACCCTGGTTTCTTGAAGCCTGAACTGTTCAATGACTGGAAACATCTACCCTGGGTCAGAGGGAGGGTATTGCCACCTACATCTCCTCGCTTTGAGAATCTGGGAATTGGTGTGATTAAATGGATTTTTCTGTGGAATAACCTTTAAGGTGGCAAGTCCCTCCCCTTGTTTTGTGCCAGGTCCACCCTGCTGACCTGCAGGGTCAAAGCTCCTTTGAAGGAGTGAAAAGAACATGTAGTATATTCAGCTTATGGTGACACAGTCAACTTGACCTGAGTGAAGTTGCTTGTGGTTGCCTCAAATGTTCTGTGTATAGGAGCAAAGAGGTAATGAGGAGAGTTGTGTTGGCATCCATTACAGACAAAACAGTCTTGCCCCTGCCACTTTTTTCTTTCCAGATTGTTGGGGCAACCAGTTACAGTGGTAAAACCCATGGGTTGCGATAAGAACAGTTTAATAATTGAAATTAAAATATAATCATAGAATTGTTATGGTTGAAAGAGACCTTTAAGATCATAATGTCCAACTGTTAACCCAGCACTGCCAGGTCACCACTAAACCATGTCCCTGCTGACAGCTACAGGCAATTGATCTCTCCGTGGAAGTGCCATGAATGGAGTAATTTCACTATTAGAAATACTAAAATCTTCCATATGGAAGAAAGGGTTGGGTTTGGGTTGGTTTTTTTTTATTGTTGTTGGGGGGTTTTGTTGCTTTTTTTGTTTTGTTTCTTTTTGGGTTGGTTGGTTAGTTGTTTTGTTGTTGGTTTTTTGTTTGTTTGTTTGTTTGTTTTTTCATTTGTTTGGTTTTAATTGCTATTTATTTTTTTCACTATGCCCTAAATATACATAGCACTGTCCAGCTGGCTGAACCACAAAGCAGAATGAAATATCTGCCCCCGTCTATAAAGGCACAAACCTATATAGGGCAGATGACAGACTGAAGTCTCAAATCTTTGCTCTGTTCACATATACGGAAGTTTTACCATTGGCTTCAATAAGATCAGAACCAGGATTTGCCTTATGTGAAATGAGCAGTAGTAAATGAGGACAAGTCCATGAGTCAGAAGTTCTGGGTCAATTCCTGCTGTTCTCACTGATTGTCTGATTTCTTCACTGCCTCAATTTCCCCTGTTTATTAGTGCATAATGGATCAAGGATGTCTCACCTAGTTAAGTTAATTAAATTAATAAAACTCACCTTGCATCTGCTACTGTTTTTGTAAAGAGGCTTTCAAAACCCCCAGGAGGGGCATTTTGCTGGCACAAAGCTTGTTTATATCATGAGGATTATCAGTGCTGTCTATGAATCTGGCTTGCTCTGCTCATTGCCTACAGTTGTGTCTAGAAAAAGAGCATTTATAATGTAGGTGTTCAAGTACAAAGAAGCCACAGACACTACTTTGAATAAGTGTTTGATTTTCTAGAACAGGGATGAGTGCAAGGAGCTTGCCATTTACCACCTACATTGCAGGTTGGTTTGAAGAGGTGTCCAGATACAGAAGCTTTGAAGACAGCTCTTAATAAGATGAAGTCACCACTGCAGAGATAATAATATGGTCAGTACAGGCATCATTGTGACCATCTAAGGTTTTAAATGCATATTCATGGCTTACTAGATAAAGCAAAGTGGGAGAAGCTACTTGATGGATAAAACTTGGTGTTGTTTTTGGACAATTTCGGCTTCTCTTTCAAATGCCATCTTTGTGCTTAGTTGTATAGTTTATCTGACTCTATTGCTGTGGTTAATGTGCAATGCATAGGACAGCATAGTTTGTGTTAATAATAATAATTAATAAGAGGGCAGTACAGTAGCAGTTGTTGTTTGAGCACAATTGTTATTCAAGCATGCCATCTCTACTGTTAAGTTAGAAGGGCTTATTTTGGACTCTAGAGACTTTGTGTCACTTNCTTTTGTCTTTTTTCTTTTTTTTCAATATTTATTTGGCTTCCCATTGAAACCATCCATTCATCCAGTTTCCATAAAACCCCTAATAACTATTTTAAAGTTTTTGTTCTTGGCTCTTTCCAAACCTATAAATACCAGTTTGAAAACCCAAGCTGAATTCTGTGCAAATAATCCTTTCAACTATCCCTTTTCCTCTGGTTATAAGAGGGGCCTTCAGCATTTTGCTTCTCAGCACTTGTTAGTTACCAGTGATCCATATGACTCTTGTTTAGGGGGAAAAGATAGATGTGGCATATAAGCAACCTGACAGACATGTCTTGGAGGCATAAGGGTTGCAATAGCAAAAGAAAATAGCAGCAGATAAATTAATTAAAACACAACTGCACTCCAAATATATATTTTCTTCCTGCCTTAGTGTAGTCCCACATTTAGCACGTGCTTGCCACTGAGGAGGCTGTTATGCTTGTCAACAGCTCTCAGCTTTTGTGTGGCAAACACAAAACGAACCAGGCCCTCCCCAGCGAGTGTTGCTAGTGCATGACAGAAGCCCTGAGAGACTTGTGACTTGCCCCCTTAGATCTTCAGTCGTGTGAGATGGTGGGTTGCTCTGGTGAGAGGAGTGTAGCCATGTGCAGAGGGGGCTGGTCCATGCTGCTGTGTAGCTTGAGAGACAGTGTAGAGGATGAAGCAGTAGAGAAGTCCTAGCAAAATGCCTTGGAGTGCTTTTTGAGAAGCCAGCCCTGGTATCTTTTTCCTGAGAGTAAGACTTGCCACTGACATAATGATGATCATCCTAAATGTCATCTGTTTATTATGGGCAAGGTTTGTTGTCAAAAAGCAGACCCATTTGTGCAAAGCTAATCCCAAGGAAATTTCTTGCTATGCTTGCTCCAGTGGCAACATGGTGGTATCAATGCAAAGAACTCCTGTGAACTTCACACTGAGTGTGTCAGGAGAGGATTGAGTTCCATCTCTTGCTTTTCTTTGTGTTACATTGGCTTTTCTTTGCATTGTGTAGGTGCTGGGGTACTGGGTCCTGATGGCAATGGAATTGCTTTGTCCCAGCTTGCGCAGCCATGGACACTGGGCTTTTTGCAGATAACCAGAGACAGCTCTTCACTTAACAAGTGCCCAAAGTGAGGAGAATCCAGGATGTCTATCTCAAGTCCTTCAGATGTCCAGATTAACTGATGTCATAAGCAGGAGGCCACATAGAGCTATTGAACTAAATGGAAAAAAAAACCCTGTACGTCTTCAGAAGCTTTGGATTCTCACTAGAGATAAAAGCAAATCTTCCAATATACTTTTTCTATGTAGAGACACTGAACCAGGGCCTGTGGCCAACAACTGAAAAGCGGGACCTAAAATTAGGCTCTGAAAATACCAAGAGCAGTGAGTGGTTCCAACTGATACCAAGTTAGGAAAAAGGGCCTGAAATAAACAGATTCCACAGTAACCAAGATCCTGTTTTTGAGACAAGTGTTCAGTCTCACAAATCAAAACAACAAGAAACCGAAAAGAAAAAAAGAATGAAACCATCAAATCAAATCCCAGCAAATGGATGATATTATCAGCCAAAGCATGCCTTACTGGCATGTTTTCCAAAATTCCTCAGGGAGCACCAGTGAGGCATGAAGAGGATGTTGCTCTTTTTTGAAGTACTAGATTGGTTGTTGGTTTGTTCTTTTGGGTTTGGTTGGGGTTTTTTTTTAATACACAACATTTGTTCATGTGACTAATCTGTTCTATTAAGTGATGTATCTACCTTATAGTGCTTTTTGTTTTATGAAGTTTCTTCCTTTTCCAGGCTTACACTATATGATATATCTGTCTTTCTACCTATATTTGTTTTTAAAGCATCTTTCATGTAATCTCTTTGGCTTTCTGATGGACAGAATGAATATTTGTCTCATTTGACAGGTAAAGTGAGAAAGCAATTAGCAGCTATACATACTCTATCAAGAGGATAAGATTAATGTCCAGGGACTATGTTGCTTTGATAGGTGTCTGTGCACATTTTTCAGTGCAGTCCTGTTCCCTGGCTGAAATTGTTGGGAGTACTGGAATATGAATATCAGGCAACATTAATAGGAATAACAGCAATCCTGAGAATATCTCCAATTTCATTAGAAATTGTACTTGAAGCAGATTTTCAGCCCTTTTCTAAGTTTGTGGTGGTGTTCCTTTGTGCATATAATGAAAATGGTCATTGTATTGTATTTTGGATTACCTTTATGTCTCAATTAGGAACATCTACTTTATCATTTCAGGATGAATGACTAAGCAATGAGGCATAGAATGCCTTACAAAATGATTAGTGTTTTTTTTTTCTTTGTTTTTTTTTTTTTAATTGTATACATGATTGTTACAGTGGCTTGAGTGTCTCTTGTATATTAATTGTTGTACTTAAATTGATGTATTGCCCCAGCACTCTATTTGTTGGTACCAGAAATCCAAAGTACTCTGTTATGCACAATGTCATTTCTAACAAACTTTTTCCTGTTCTTTCTTCCTATGCTGACCATGTTAGCTCTTATTGTGTACCACACCACCAGACTGCCCTGGCAGTTGTAGATTGGGCAGATGGGACAGAGCAAAGAAAACAATGTTAAGGTACTCCCAGGGCAGGAGAACTGCTATATAAGGCTAATAGAGAGTCTGATCATCCTTATGAAATGCAGCAGGAGCTTCCTTATTTGACAAGGCATGTGAACAAGGGCTGGGTTTCTTCCCTCACTGCAGTCCCTGATGCTGTGTGTCCTCTCTCTGTTAACTAGAGAGTTCACTAGTCCATGTAATTGGAGAAAGGAAAGAAGCTGAAGCTTCTATAAGCCCTACTGGCAACTTGCTTTGTAGTATAATTAAGGAGAAGATGGTCAGAAACTA
>VYZU01035874.1:15818-26597 GCA_013401355.1 Ceyx cyanopectus
TCTGGTGAGAGGAGTGTAGCCATGTGCAGAGGGGGCTGGTCCATGCTGCTGTGTAGCTTGAGAGACAGTGTAGAGGATGAAGCAGTAGAGAAGTCCTAGCAAAATGCCTTGGAGTGCTTTTTGAGAAGCCAGCCCTGGTATCTTTTTCCTGAGAGTAAGACTTGCCACTGACATAATGATGATCATCCTAAATGTCATCTGTTTATTATGGGCAAGGTTTGTTGTCAAAAAGCAGACCCATTTGTGCAAAGCTAATCCCAAGGAAATTTCTTGCTATGCTTGCTCCAGTGGCAACATGGTGGTATCAATGCAAAGAACTCCTGTGAACTTCACACTGAGTGTGTCAGGAGAGGATTGAGTTCCATCTCTTGCTTTTCTTTGTGTTACATTGGCTTTTCTTTGCATTGTGTAGGTGCTGGGGTACTGGGTCCTGATGGCAATGGAATTGCTTTGTCCCAGCTTGCGCAGCCATGGACACTGGGCTTTTTGCAGATAACCAGAGACAGCTCTTCACTTAACAAGTGCCCAAAGTGAGGAGAATCCAGGATGTCTATCTCAAGTCCTTCAGATGTCCAGATTAACTGATGTCATAAGCAGGAGGCCACATAGAGCTATTGAACTAAATGGAAAAAAAAACCCTGTACGTCTTCAGAAGCTTTGGATTCTCACTAGAGATAAAAGCAAATCTTCCAATATACTTTTTCTATGTAGAGACACTGAACCAGGGCCTGTGGCCAACAACTGAAAAGCGGGACCTAAAATTAGGCTCTGAAAATACCAAGAGCAGTGAGTGGTTCCAACTGATACCAAGTTAGGAAAAAGGGCCTGAAATAAACAGATTCCACAGTAACCAAGATCCTGTTTTTGAGACAAGTGTTCAGTCTCACAAATCAAAACAACAAGAAACCGAAAAGAAAAAAAGAATGAAACCATCAAATCAAATCCCAGCAAATGGATGATATTATCAGCCAAAGCATGCCTTACTGGCATGTTTTCCAAAATTCCTCAGGGAGCACCAGTGAGGCATGAAGAGGATGTTGCTCTTTTTTGAAGTACTAGATTGGTTGTTGGTTTGTTCTTTTGGGTTTGGTTGGGGTTTTTTTTTAATACACAACATTTGTTCATGTGACTAATCTGTTCTATTAAGTGATGTATCTACCTTATAGTTCTTTTTGTTTTATGAAGTTTCTTCCTTTTCCAGGCTTACACTATATGATATATCTGTCTTTCTACCTATATTTGTTTTTAAAGCATCTTTCATGTAATCTCTTTGGCTTTCTGATGGACAGAATGAATATTTGTCTCATTTGACAGGTAAAGTGAGAAAGCAATTAGCAGCTATACATACTCTATCAAGAGGATAAGATTAATGTCCAGGGACTATGTTGCTTTGATAGGTGTCTGTGCACATTTTTCAGTGCAGTCCTGTTCCCTGGCTGAAATTGTTGGGAGTACTGGAATATGAATATCAGGCAACATTAATAGGAATAACAGCAATCCTGAGAATATCTCCAATTTCATTAGAAATTGTACTTGAAGCAGATTTTCAGCCCTTTTCTAAGTTTGTGGTGGTGTTCCTTTGTGCATATAATGAAAATGGTCATTGTATTGTATTTTGGATTACCTTTATGTCTCAATTAGGAACATCTACTTTATCATTTCAGGATGAATGACTAAGCAATGAGGCATAGAATGCCTTACAAAATGATTAGTGTTTTTTTTTTCTTTGTTTTTTTTTTTTAATTGTATACATGATTGTTACAGTGGCTTGAGTGTCTCTTGTATATTAATTGTTGTACTTAAATTGATGTATTGCCCCAGCACTCTATTTGTTGGTACCAGAAATCCAAAGTACTCTGTTATGCACAATGTCATTTCTAACAAACTTTTTCCTGTTCTTTCTTCCTATGCTGACCATGTTAGCTCTTATTGTGTACCACACCACCAGACTGCCCTGGCAGTTGTAGATTGGGCAGATGGGACAGAGCAAAGAAAACAATGTTAAGGTACTCCCAGGGCAGGAGAACTGCTATATAAGGCTAATAGAGAGTCTGATCATCCTTATGAAATGCAGCAGGAGCTTCCTTATTTGACAAGGCATGTGAACAAGGGCTGGGTTTCTTCCCTCACTGCAGTCCCTGATGCTGTGTGTCCTCTCTCTGTTAACTAGAGAGTTCACTAGTCCATGTAATTGGAGAAAGGAAAGAAGCTGAAGCTTCTATAAGCCCTACTGGCAACTTGCTTTGTAGTATAATTAAGGAGAAGATGGTCAGAAACTATACTGGCATTACTGAGAAACGCTAGATAGACCCTGATGTAGAAAAAAATACTTTTTTCAATGCTCCACATAGTAGACCTTTTTCCTTTTTAAGTTCAAGTGCAGTCACAATGGCAATAGTGACTTGTTCTGTCCAGTGTCCATTTATAATGAAACATAAATCTAGTTTTAAAAATATGTAGTTGGTTTAAATACAGCTCAAAACGTTAGCATATCCCTCTGTGGTCTTGTAATAAAATCATAAACCTTCAGCTTCTGGAAAGCAATACAGAGAATGATGCTCCTTTGGTATTGTAAGTATACTTTCCTTTTACAGCTCTGGCAGGCTTCTTGGAAGTTCAGTGATATCCAGACAAAAAGAATCTTAAACAATCCTGAACTCTGCCTAGAAAGGAATCTTGATGTTACCTATGCTTAGAGCTTCCTAACTCTATTGTAACAGAATGTTTTGATGTTAAATGGTTTGTCATGTGTGTGTCAGGAGATGTTACGTTCCTCCATCTTCATTCAAGAAACATGAGCTGGCCATCTCAGTAAGGAGATATTCCTACTCCAAAGATCTCCAAAGACACCCAAGGCACAGTACTTTCTTGTGGATATCACCACTCCTGCAGACCCCCCCATGTGCCTGACAGCAACACTGAAGCACTAAAATGGTTGGATTGCTCTTCAGTAGTCTGATGCAGGCATCCCTGTGATTCCAGGTCTGGTGTGTATGGGCCCTGCTCACAGCCACTGTGAGCTTTAGAGAAGAGTACTAAAGATGACCAGATGAAGGGAATGGTTTCTTTATAAGGGCTGATGGGTCAAATTGGGACTCTTCAGCCTGGGAAAGAAACACTGAATGTGATGATATGATAAAAGCTAACAAAATCATGGAATATGGTTGCTATGGCTACTAATCACTACCTCTGCTAAGCCTTGAGACTCAAAAGTCCCCTCTTTATCTACTTCCCAATATCTCTGTAGGTCCTGCTATCTACATCTCTCTCAGCTGTCATCATCTCTCTTTCTCTGAATAAGCAGGCATCTGTCTGATTTTGGTCAAGTCTAGAGTAGTTTACACTCCTTCTCAACTATATTAACTCGTTTTGNGCCCTACTGGCAACTTGCTTTGTAGTATAATTAAGGAGAAGATGGTCAGAAACTAGACTGGCATTACTGAGAAACGCTAGATAGACCCTGATGTAGAAAAAAATACTTTTTTCAATGCTCCACATAGTAGAACTTTTTCCTTTTTAAGTTCAAGTGCAGTCACAATGGCAATAGTGACTTGTTCTGTCCAGTGTCCATTTATAATGAAACATAAATCTAGTTTTAAAAATATGTAGTTGGNTCCTAACTCTATTGTAACAGAATGTTTTGATGTTAAATGGTTTGTCATGTGTGTGTCAGGAGATGTTACGTTCCTCCATCTTCATTCAAGAAACATGAGCTGGCCATCTCAGTAAGGAGATATTCCTACTCCAAAGATCTCCAAAGACACCCAAGGCACAGTACTTTCTTGTGGATATCACCACTCCTGCAGACCCCCCCATGTGCCTGACAGCAACACTGAAGCACTAAAATGGTTGGATTGCTCTTCAGTAGTCTGATGCAGGCATCCCTGTGATTCCAGGTCTGGTGTGTATGGGCCCTGCTCACAGCCACTGTGAGCTTTAGAGAAGAGTACTAAAGATGACCAGATGAAGGGAATGGTTTCTTTATAAGGGCTGATGGGTCAAATTGGGACTCTTCAGCCTGGGAAAGAAACACTGAATGTGATGATATGATAAAAGCTAACAAAATCATGGAATATGGTTGCTATGGCTACTAATCACTACCTCTGCTAAGCCTTGAGACTCAAAAGTCCCCTCTTTATCTACTTCCCAATATCTCTGTAGGTCCTGCTATCTACATCTCTCTCAGCTGTCATCATCTCTCTTTCTCTGAATAAGCAGGCATCTGTCTGATTTTGGTCAAGTCTAGAGTAGTTTACACTCCTTCTCAACTATATTAACTCGTTTTGTAAATCTTATGTGCTGTCTCCTGTCCTCTTTTTCCAATCTGCCTCAAAAAATGGTGAGAATTTTCCAGGGTGTGGGCTTGTTGCCTGTCTCTCTCCAATTCCTCCTCTCCACCTCCCCAGAAAAAGTGGTGCTTATCATCAGTGATGTGCAGTATGCACTCCAGTGTCCACCTGGAGTAAGCTGCCCTCAGACCCTGGGCAAGCTTAGAAAAGAGAGATACCATTACTTGAGATGAACATTTGTCCATCTGTGGGCCATCTGAAGTCACAGAGAGTCCAGTAGAAATCCTCTTTTAGGTAGGTCCTTGGCCAGACTCCTCACAGGAAGGGAGAACAGAAGGAAGGAACAATGAAAAACAGGAACTAAAATTTCTCTCTTCCAGTGCAGGTTGCTGGAAAATTATTATTATTTTTTTTTCCATCTGGTTATAAAAAGGCAATTGTGTAAGTCATGTAAACTGCAGAACAATCAACTCTTGTGTGAGATTGACATTGCAGCTGCACAAAGTAGATTTAATATCATTTCCTTGGTTTCCTAGCAAGAGAAGTGCTGGTTTATCTCTAGTTATGTTTGCATAGTGAAAATGGATGCCTCTGCTTTAGCCTAACACAAGTTATAAGATGCTGATTTAGCAAAATGTTAATACTATCTGTGGAGATCAACTTGGGGTCTAATGCTCTGAGAATCTGTTAAGTGTTCAGAAGTTTCTTTCCAGATTAAGTATTGTATAAGAAGTTTCTTATTGACATCCAAGCAGATGCTATTGTGAGGTTTCCATGCACACAACTTTAGTTGTTGGTTTAGTTGGCTTTAGTTTGGTTCTTTCTTTGGGTGATGTATGAAAATCAATTGCAGTAAGAATTGAGTTAAATTTTTCAAATCTTAAACCTGATTAATGAGAAAATGAGAGTTTGTTTCACAGGAGAAAGGAAAGCGTATTTTTAAATAATCGCAGAAAACTTTGAACTATTTCAAAAATTTGGAACTTGTGTTTCTTTTCTGTCAAAAAAAGAACCACATTTTGAGGAAGTTATTTAAATTAGGCTACTAAAAATCTTGTGAGCTTCTTCAATGGTAAGGACATTTTCCTTCTACAGAAGATTCCAACTTCAATTTCCAGTTTATTCCTTCCCTGTAGTTGCTTTAAGCATTCCCTCATTCTTGGCCTCATATTCTCAGCCTTTATTTTTATATCAACCCTGGCTTATCCTGAAATAGCAGACCTTCTTTGTATAACATCACTTCAGTTAAACACTTTGGAGTGCATCACTGAAGAGTGCCATACTTGAAGGATTTGTGCAAACTAAGATATGTAGTAACTGTCTTTAAAATAGCTCAATTAACTTTATTCAAAACATTTAAAAGTATGTATTTTCCTTTTGCTGGCATCATTATGGATCAAATATCGTGGTACTTCTGTGAAGGTAGCAGTCCCACTATTGATGGGTTAGGCTTCAGTAGAACTATGCTGATTGATATTGGCTGAAGATCTTGAGCAAAATCAAAGTCATGTGGCATTCAGAGTTGGAGCAGGAACCTTATATCAGAAGTCTTTTCAATCTGTAATGTGGGTATGGCAAGAGGGTTACCCATTGGAACACACATGTTATATTGTAAGAAGGTAAGCACAGCTCAGTCCCCTGTCTTGTGGGTGCTGTAGGTAGCCAAAGTCCTTTCTTGAATGTTATGCTTGTGTAACAAGCACCTTGCTCTTCTATTTGTGTTATGCAGGCATGACTGGCTTGTGACCTTCAGCCTTCTGTACAGAACAGTAAAACCTACACTGTCTGTAAAAGCCCTTGTCCTTTAGTGGACAGAGGGACTTACTCTGCACTGCAAGTAATATTCCTATGAAGTTCAGGAGCTCTAATGGGAGCTTTAGGATGTAAGCAAGCCCAGAATCAGACATTGACCCCACATGGTGGTGGCCATGGACTGGGGCTTGCCAGCTGAATACATGGCAAAGAGGGGGCACAGCCATAGCAATTAATTTCTCACCTTGGGGTGTAATAACAGAGTTTCTTCACTCACACATATGCAGAGCCAACCTCTGTTCCAAAAGCCAGTATGCTCACGTTACACGGTGTTCAAAAGTCCTTGCTGTTCCCAGAATATTTCCTTAGCTCATTTGTGCAGTGAGGGGCACAAGGGAAAGCAATTACTGCAGGAAAGGTGGAAAATGGAGGTAACGGTTCCAACTAATCACCACCCCACCATGGAGAAAGCTACATCTCTCCTAACCACAGAGGAGGTGTTTAGTGCTCCAGCTCAAAGCAAATATTTCCTCATCACTCAGCAGCAGTTTGGCAGGATGTGCCAAAGCCAGACGGGTCTTGCAGCATGAAGAAAACAAGAGCTGCATGGAACTGTCATCAGCAACAAGAGCCTTAGAGTTTAGACTCGGCTCTTCTCACTGCGCCAGAAAAGATGATGGACCACAACACAGAGCTGCAGAGACTGAAGTTCAGCAGACTTGTTTGAAGAGCTAGTGGCTGGTCATTGCATTTAACTCTTCAAAGATTGCAAATGACACTTGCACCCTTCTTGCTAGAGTCTAGAAGACACCAACAAGAAATCCCTTCAAAGGACAGCAGTGTCTGGTGCCTTCTGCAGCTCTGATAGTTGAGGTTCCTCTACAGCTGTAGCTGTGCTGAGTCACTAACTCAATGCAAAGAGGAGCGGACATTCATCACCCGTTTTCTCTTGGGATGAGTCCCTGTTCCTGTGAAATAACAGACCAGGCTGGTTTTTATGCTTATCAAAGTCTTTGCATCTAGCTGATGTAAGGGAGATAAATCAGTCCAGTCTGATCTCATTCAGATCAGCTTTATCTTACTCAAACTTGCTCTATGGATTCTCTTGACGTTATTCCCTCTTTGCACTGAGGTCAGGATGCTGCATGCTGGATTTATGTCTTGAACAGGCATTACAATTATTTTCCTCCAAGTACTTGTGTTTGCAAAGTATTACCAGGTGGCAAGAGAAATTTCTTAGGAGATAGGTGCTGTAGCCTGGAAGTGTTTTAACAAGATAAATATTTTGATGGCTCTAACATGCTTCACTTGAACTATGGTTAAACTCTTACCCCACTTCCAATGATGGGGATCTCGTGTATCACTGGAATTGCATTGCTTCAACTAATGCAATGAGTAACTTGAATCCCCAGTGAGAATCTGGGTTCAGACCTTAGAATAAAGATACCAACTTCCATTACTCCATTATTTCAAGTACAGTATAACTTTTGCCTTCAGAAATGTAGATCTGAAGGTTATTGAGTCTTGCTTGCACTATTGTAGGCAATTACATTTATACTGTTTATGAACGCAGAACCCAAAGCAGAGCTTTGTTCAGACTGGTGTCCTTTGTATTGAACTGCATTTCTGCTGGCCAGCAGTAATTAGGTCCTTTAATTTCTCTTCAGATCAATTCCAAGAGGTNGTTTTTAAGGGTTCATATTGTCCCAGGGAAAAAATGGCATTTTTTTCAAACAAACTCTCCTGTAGCCTAAAATAAAGGCTCAGGTGCCAAGTTTGTTGTGCTGTCACTGAAGAGTGCCATACTTGAAGGATTTGTGCAAACTAAGATATGTAGTAACTGTCTTTAAAATAGCTCAATTAACTTTATTCAAAACATTTAAAAGTATGTATTTTCCTTTTGCTGGCATCATTATGGATCAAATATCGTGGTACTTCTGTGAAGGTAGCAGTCCCACTATTGATGGGTTAGGCTTCAGTAGAACTATGCTGATTGATATTGGCTGAAGATCTTGAGCAAAATCAAAGTCATGTGGCATTCAGAGTTGGAGCAGGAACCTTATATCAGAAGTCTTTTCAATCTGTAATGTGGGTATGGCAAGAGGGTTACCCATTGGAACACACATGTTATATTGTAAGAAGGTAAGCACAGCTCAGTCCCCTGTCTTGTGGGTGCTGTAGGTAGCCAAAGTCCTTTCTTGAATGTTATGCTTGTGTAACAAGCACCTTGCTCTTCTATTTGTGTTATGCAGGCATGACTGGCTTGTGACCTTCAGCCTTCTGTACAGAACAGTAAAACCTACACTGTCTGTAAAAGCCCTTGTCCTTTAGTGGACAGAGGGACTTACTCTGCACTGCAAGTAATATTCCTATGAAGTTCAGGAGCTCTAATGGGAGCTTTAGGATGTAAGCAAGCCCAGAATCAGACATTGACCCCACATGGTGGTGGCCATGGACTGGGGCTTGCCAGCTGAATACATGGCAAAGAGGGGGCACAGCCATAGCAATTAATTTCTCACCTTGGGGTGTAATAACAGAGTTTCTTCACTCACACATATGCAGAGCCAACCTCTGTTCCAAAAGCCAGTATGCTCACGTTACACGGTGTTCAAAAGTCCTTGCTGTTCCCAGAATATTTCCTTAGCTCATTTGTGCAGTGAGGGGCACAAGGGAAAGCAATTACTGCAGGAAAGGTGGAAAATGGAGGTAACGGTTCCAACTAATCACCACCCCACCATGGAGAAAGCTACATCTCTCCTAACCACAGAGGAGGTGTTTAGTGCTCCAGCTCAAAGCAAATATTTCCTCATCACTCAGCAGCAGTTTGGCAGGATGTGCCAAAGCCAGACGGGTCTTGCAGCATGAAGAAAACAAGAGCTGCATGGAACTGTCATCAGCAACAAGAGCCTTAGAGTTTAGACTCGGCTCTTCTCACTGCGCCAGAAAAGATGATGGACCACAACACAGAGCTGCAGAGACTGAAGTTCAGCAGACTTGTTTGAAGAGCTAGTGGCTGGTCATTGCATTTAACTCTTCAAAGATTGCAAATGACACTTGCACCCTTCTTGCTAGAGTCTAGAAGACACCAACAAGAAATCCCTTCAAAGGACAGCAGTGTCTGGTGCCTTCTGCAGCTCTGATAGTTGAGGTTCCTCTACAGCTGTAGCTGTGCTGAGTCACTAACTCAATGCAAAGAGGAGCGGACATTCATCACCCGTTTTCTCTTGGGATGAGTCCCTGTTCCTGTGAAATAACAGACCAGGCTGGTTTTTATGCTTATCAAAGTCTTTGCATCTAGCTGATGTAAGGGAGATAAATCAGTCCAGTCTGATCTCATTCAGATCAGCTTTATCTTACTCAAACTTGCTCTATGGATTCTCTTGACGTTATTCCCTCTTTGCACTGAGGTCAGGATGCTGCATGCTGGATTTATGTCTTGAACAGGCATTACAATTATTTTCCTCCAAGTACTTGTGTTTGCAAAGTATTACCAGGTGGCAAGAGAAATTTCTTAGGAGATAGGTGCTGTAGCCTGGAAGTGTTTTAACAAGATAAATATTTTGATGGCTCTAACATGCTTCACTTGAACTATGGTTAAACTCTTACCCCACTTCCAATGATGGGGATCTCGTGTATCACTGGAATTGCATTGCTTCAACTAATGCAATGAGTAACTTGAATCCCCAGTGAGAATCTGGGTTCAGACCTTAGAATAAAGATACCAACTTCCATTACTCCATTATTTCAAGTACAGTATAACTTTTGCCTNTTGCATGATGGCAGCAATGGAGTTTCTGCACTCATTCCCCAAGCAGAAACATTACCAAGGCAGATACAAATATGAGGCTATTTTAACAAATGGTCCATAAGAATTTTTTAGTAGATCTCAATAATTATAAAAGAACTGTAGAAGGAGCAATTAAAAATGTCAGCTAGCTATTTGCTATATCAAATGTAAAGTCACATACTTTCATTAATGAAATCAGTTTCCAGTAGAGTTCATAACATCATCAATGACCTAAAGAGTGCACCTAACAGCTCTCCTGCCATCTCGAGCTGTAAATCTGGGTAACTAATGGTATATCGAAGAAGAAAAGGTCAATAAATGCAGAAATGTGTGGAGAATCTAATCTTTCCCTGGCACTTGTTATTGCTCCCTTTCACTCTCCTTTCATTTAATAATCTGTCACATTAAACTAGTCACGCTTGGCAAGAGCCTGATCAGGCCACATTGCCGATACAGCTGCATCCATCCTTGCCACACAGCATCAGAAGGACAAAGGTGACATGTAACTGCAGATCTAGAAACATGCAGGGGGAAAACACTGTTCTGGAACTGCAGTTTAAGGAGGAGTCATAAATACATATTACATATACATAAATACATATACAATATTAAGCTTGAGAAAGAGAGGGGAAAGACTACAGAAGTCATTCATCTCTTAATGCACAATTAAAAAGGTTTTTGATGAGTTTTGTTTTCTTTTGGACAAAACTGCTACTGTTGAGAACAGAAATGTCTTAGGCTTCTGAGCAGTAGACCTGGTAGTCTTTCCATCTGCCAGTGCATTTTTTCCCTGTAGTGTGCTTAACACTTTGCCCAGTCCAGAAAGAAATGACTCAGTCAAAAGGACTTACTCCATCTGCCTTGGGTGATTATGTTGACAATGTGTCAATGGAAACCCTGTTTTTGGTGTGTGGGTTTGTTTTTTTTTTTTGTTTTGGGTAACTTTAGAGA
>VYZU01035875.1:2373-38127 GCA_013401355.1 Ceyx cyanopectus
TTATAAATATATAATATATATAAATATATATATTTGTATACTCCCTCTTCTCCAGCAGATAATTAACTTAATTCTTCGAGTGTCTTATTAAATTATTCAAATTTATTAAACTTCTATCAGTTCTTTGCTTTCTTAATGCCAGTTTCTGTGCATCTTTCCCAATACCAGATAGGTAACAAGGTTATGAACTGCAGTTTTTTAAGGCTGAGATGTCTGGAGGCTGCATCATCCCCTCAGCTTGCCTTGGGAGCCCTGCAGCTGATGGATTTTCAGCACTGTGCTTGGCACATTGCCACTGAAGGACGTGGTTGCATGAAGGAACCAGAAGTATTTTTCTTTTCCCTTTGGAAGCAGCTGGCATAGCCATAAGCTCTCAGAGTGGACATCTTGCTTTGTATGATCATCTCACTGGAATGATTTTTCTGCTCACTGTTACTCCACTGGCCCTCCCTGTTCCTGGAGATACTGCCTCCTGTTGATGGCTCAGCACCAGCTGCTGCTCTGCTTTGCTGAATTCTCATCACCCATCTATGTCTGCTTCAGGTTCTGCTGCTGCCAGGAAGCAAAGCTCTGTTGGTTTCTGGAGTCAGCATTAGTGCCTTTGTGTCCACAGGGTGAATGAATGGCTAACTTGTGCCAGGATCTGAGGAGTGGTCTGGTCAGGAGTGGCCAACCATCCAGCTCCATTGTGGGTGCTGTGCAGTGGCTGGGGGTGCCTGGTTGAGTGCAGATGTGAGAAGAGATTTACTGGAGAGAATCCAGTGCAGGGCACCAAGATGCTGAAGGGAGTGGAGATCTCCCTGCTGAGGAGAGGCTGAGAGAGCTGGGGCTCTTTAGCCTGGAGAAGAGGAGACTGAGGGGGGAGCTCAGCAGTGTCTGTCAAGATGTTCAGGGTGAGTGCAGGGAGGATGGAGCCAGACTCTGCTCAGTGCCATCCAGTGACAGGACAAGAGGCAATGGGAGTCAGTTGGAGCACAAGAGGTTGAGGGGAAACACAGGGAAAAACTTGTTCCCAGTGAGGGTGGCAGAGCCTGGCAGGGGCTGCCCAGGGGGGTTGTGGAGTCTCCTGCTCTGCAGACATTCCAGCCCCACCTGGATCTGTTCCTGGGTGACTTGGTCTAGGTGATCCTGCTGTGGCAGGGGGGTTGGACTAGATGATCTTTCCTAAAAGAAGCACGTGCTACAACTCTTAGATGCTTGGAGGAGCTGAAAAGGAGCTTGGATGTTGGATCTGTGGGAGCTTTAAAGAAGCTGGCTGCTGGCACCCAGGGCAGCCTGTCACTGCCACTCTTGCATCTTCCCATTTTCCTTTCTGTTGTCTGGGGAGCTCATTTGACTTTTCAGCACATGGCTTGGTGGAAGAACAAGCCCAGTGACTAAAGTGAGGGGTGTGGAGGGAGTGCTGAGGCAGGGCCAGGAACACAGAGCTGGAGGCAGGTGAGGGAAGGGGACTCTGGCAGTCAGACTGGCTCAGGCTGTCTTGGGTGTGCAGCTTCAGATGCTTCATAAACACCTAGTCAGAAAGTGGTGCCCTTATGAAGGGAGAATGAGAACCTCTGCCTTAATTGTCATACATCACAAATGAAGTGCAGGGTGCAGGGAGATTGTGTTTTTAGTGTGCTGTGCTTTTTGTGTGCACTGGAGATATTGTAAGTTTTAAGATCTCTAGATAATGACATAGCAACTGGCTTGGGTTTATGTTCTTTGAACTTCACTGTTTGCACTTCAGAAAGGAGAATTTTGCACATTGCAGTCTAGGTAAACACAGCATTTGCACACAGGAGGAGGATTGATTTCTTGGCAGATTTGTTTATCTGGGTCCCTATATGCCCATAGGACAAAATAAAAAGATGCAGATGTGTTAGGTCATAATTGTGGCTTCATAATCAACCTCAAGATCAATTTATTAATCTTGTCTATGTTTTGTAATGCTAATCTGTCCTATAAAATGGTATTTTTATTACTTTTCTTTTTTTTAATAGTCAATATTTGTTAACCAAGCATAAAATAAGATAATGATTATAGCTAAAATTCTCTCTTCCCTTTTAGGCTGCCATCATGACAGCTGAAGAAACAGTGAATGTTAAAGAAGCTGAAATAATTAAACTAATACTAGATTTTCTGAACTCAAGAAAACTTCATATCAGCATGCTGGCACTGGAGAAAGAAAGTGGGGTCATCAATGGCTTGTTCTCAGATGACATGCTTTTTCTAAGGTAGGATTTTGCTGCTGAAATACCCCATACAGAAACTATGCAGTGAGCCTGTGGTTCAGTGGGCAGCCCTGTGCCACTAAACAGGAGGTTTTGTGCCTTCATCTTCCTCTTTCTTCCTCATCCCAGTTCTGTGGGCCAGCCCTGAAGTGAATGACAACCTTCCATGAGCCACTTGAACTAATTGTCTAGTCATCTTCAACATACACTGAGTTAGATTTGCTTTTGTTTGTTTGTTTGCTTTAACTTGTTTATTTTTCTGGCATGCCAATTTAATTAAAGTGAGAAGGAATCTTAACAAGTGCTGGTGTCAGTTCAGGGAAAGCACATGAGCAGGGATAGGATAGAGAACAAGATCTGCTGGCACCAGTGTTCTCTTATCAGCTTACCATGTCACATGGAACTGAACGTGTAGATTATTTACTTCCAAATTAAATATTTTGACAATACTCTCCTACTAAGATCTAGGATGAGTGGGGTGGTTTCCAAAGTTTTTCCCCCAAAATATTGATAATAATTATGGATATAGGAATAAAATGATGATATAGAGAAAGATTGAAGTTATTAATCCTATTTTTTGTTTAATTATTAGCTTAGTTAGAGTATACATCTAATACATTCTTCTGAATCTGTTTATTGAATCAATGTATTTATTTGTACTTTTCAAGTAACCAAAACCAAACCTTTGCAAAGCATTAACTTTTCAAAGCAGGTTGATCACCTGTTGTTTATTTAAATGACTTTTATATTTAAATGAGCTGCTTGGAAAGAAGAGTGTTACTGTCCAGTGAGATTAAAGGAGTAACTCTTTCTTTTACTAGGCAATTGATTCTTGATGGTCAGTGGGATGAGGTCCTTCAGTTTATTCAGCCTCTTGAATGTATGGAAAAATTTGACAAGAAAAGGTAAAACAACATGAGTCAGATTTCAGTTTTTGAGTTCTGGAAAATTAATTACTGTGTATTTTATATTAAAGCAGTAGTTTGAAGTTTTTCACTTCAGTTTGGGGATTTTTTTCTAACGTGTATACACTTCCTACATCATTTGCACATGTTTTACCTTAATCTATGAAAAATACATGCACAAATCTGGAATGAGGTTTTTTTTGCCTTATACTTTAGGAATATGCTGTATGCTGTACAGTAATTCTTTTTGTAATTAAGAAATAAGTGTGATTGCTACATTTTTTTCTCTTATTAGGCTTCTAAAAATTTTAATCTAGTATTTCTGAAAGCAATAATAGCAAAAGACATCTCCTGTTTAAAAAAAATAATTTTATGGGTACCAGTTTGTTAAAATGTGAGTTCCTTTTCATTGCAATTTCTAAGCTTAACTCCAGAAACAGCTATAAAATACCCTGGTTGTCTCTAAAAAAATGTTTAGCTACTGCATCAGAATGTATAGAATTTCACTTCTCACCTGCAGATTTCGTTATATTATAATGAAGCAGAAGTTCTTGGAAGCCTTATGTGTGAACAATGCCATGTCAGCAGAAGATGAACCTCAGCATGTAAGAATTGTCTCTGGTTTGTGGATTTTTTTTGTTGTTTTGAATGTTACCCAAGGTATTAGAATATTGTGGGTAAAAAAGGCTTCTGTATTGGGTACATGCTAGGTAACGTGGGTAAGTAGGAGCTTTCATTTCTTTAAATCTCTATAATAAAATGCCAATGAATGAGTATTTAACATGGCTTTTGGCTTTTAGTTGCCAACAAGCTTTTGCTAAAGTTCATTTGGAAGTCTCACCTTCTGAGAACCTTCTGAATTTTTGATTGAAGAACAGAAAATCTCAATATAAAAGTCAACTCTAAGTTGCTACTCACTGGGAGCTAGAGAAATCTAGAAGCTTTTCTTTTAACTTCTGCCAGTAGCTTTTTATAAAATAAAAATAAGGTAAAAAAAAAAAAAGTTGGCTTTGAGAAGTACTTTACCTTGAGGGTGGTGGATCAGTGGAATAGGCTCCCCAGGGAGGTGGTTGAGGCCCCATCCCTGGAGCTATTCCAGGGGAGGTTGGCCAAGGCTCTGAGCAGCCTGGGCTAGTTGAGGGTGTCCCTGCTCCCTGCAGGGGGGCTGCACTAGATGCCCTTTGGAGGTCCCTTCCAGCCCTAAACATTCTATAATTCTAATTAACCTTCTGTGCTGCCACAGAACTGAAGCTGTTTAAGATTTTCAGCCTATCAAACAAAAAAGTTCCACAGATGTGTGGAAACTGGGGCCGAGTGGGTGATTTTAGGATATCAAAGCACCTAGGGATTTGACAGAGTTTTAACTACACCTGCATCAGCAACTTCAGGCTGTGCTGCAGCTGTATTAATACACACACAGCAACAGCAACACAGGGAGGACAGCAGAGCAGCAGCACTGCCTGTTGTGCAGCTGCCCTGCTGTGGGAACACGCGGCCTGCAGCGTGCTCCGTCGGTGTCTCTGCAGCTGGAGTTCACCATGCGCGAGGCCGTGCAGTGCCTGCACGCCCTGGAGGATTTCTGCCCCTCCAAGGAAGACTACAGCAAACTCTGCCTGCTGCTCACCCTGCCTCGCCTCACCAACCACGCCGAGTTCAAGGACTGGAACCCCAGCACCGCGCGGGTTCACTGCTTCGAAGAGGCCTGCGTGATGGTGGCGGAGTTCATTCCCGCCGACAGGAAGCTGAGCGAGGCCGGCTTCAAAGCCAGCAGCAACCGCTTGTTCCAGCTGCTGATGAAGGGCCTGCTCTACGAGTGCTGCGTGGAGTTCTGCCAGAGCAAAGCCACGGGGGAGGAAATCACCGAGAGCGAGGTGCTGCTGGGCATCGACCTCCTGTGTGGCAACGGGTGTGATGACCTGGACCTCAGCTTGTTGTCCTGGCTGCAGAACCTGCCAGCTACTGTTTTCTCTTGTGCTTTTGAGCAGAAGATGCTTAATATCCACGTCGATAAACTCCTCAAGCCTACGAAAGCTGCCTATGCTGATCTTCTGACACCTCTTATTAGCAAACTTTCTCCTTATCCCTCATCCCCAATGAGAAGGCCTCAGTCAGCAGATGCTTACATGACCCGCTCCTTAAACCCTGCTCTAGATGGGCTGTCCTGTGGCTTAACGAGTCACGATAAGAGAGTCACAGACCTTGGGACCAAAACCTCACCAATGTCACACTCCTTTGCTAACTTCCACTACCCTGGGATACAGAACCTGAGCCGAAGCCTCATGCTGGAGAACACTGAGTGCCACAGCATCTTTGAGGAGTCACCTGAGCGGTGAGTGCAGCTCCAGCTTTTCGTGTTACCTTGGCTTATGTTGCACTTCACACTACTGGTTTCTTAGCTGCATCGCAACTTTGGACATCTTTATCACATTGAAACAATTGGACAGTTGTTTCCATTTCCATTTCAAATTCAAAAATTCAATTAATCGTGTAATTAAAATTCTGTATCTAATGTGGTGGGTTTGTTGCTTTTTTTTTTTCTTATGCTTTTATGCTCAAAGAAAATGGTTATTTTTTGATTTCGAGTCTTATAAATGAAACCTGGACTTTCTTAAGGTTAAAATCCTGGCACAGAGCACTAATGTATACCCTGACTGTGGAGCCTAGACTATATAGAGCCTAGCTAAGATTGATGTTCAGTACTAGAGAATTCCTTCATTCCAGCTAGAGACAATGGAATAGATGTAACTTCATCTTCTTGCCCCATTCTGTTCTGTACATTTTGATCCTGACACTGTCAATTATCAAGTGTACTTAGGAAAAATATATATGGCAATAGTCCCAGTGAAGTCAGTGGGAATGACTGTATGATGTCACTATAGCATTCCTCTATCTCTTCAATTGTTAAGCTAGTTCATCCTAAATATTGACTCATTCAGATTTGGCTTGAAAAATGCTAAGGCAGCTGAGAGTGTTATGTTTGTATATTGGACTTGGAGCTAGTTGGGTTATGGCAACCATCAATGCTATTAATAGCTTCTTTTAATGCAGTGGAGGCTGCAAAACTGACTTCTCTGCTTAAGAACTAAAGCCTCTATCAAAACTTGGTGCCTTTTGCTTTCTGAGAGAAAAGTCCAGGTGACTAGGAGAAAAGGTGCTTGTTAGTTAAGAGCTTAGTGTTATGTTTTTGCTTGGCTTTTGTTTCCATAGGTGCTTGTGCCCCTTTCTAAATGTTAAAGCCTTTTTCCAAAGCAGCTGCCAGCTTTTTGGCTCTGAGAACCAGATGGGTGAATAGCAGTGCACTTGGGTGCACTGGCCAGCAGAGGACACTTTTGAGAGCTTTTTATTTTGCTTCTCCACATCAGTGGGCTAGAATAATTCTGCACAAATAGTTACCTGTGACCTAAGTGGTAAATTGCTGCAGTTATTCTTTGTGAATGCATTTCCATATTGATGCTAAATGAAGTTTATAGATCTTAAGTTGTTTTTTCATTAATTAATACATCTCTTAAAAACTGAGTATGGTCCCTTAACCTAATTCTAACCTTCAAGAAAGCATTACAGTTTTGGGGAAAAAAAATAAAATTCAGATTAAGTGTCCCAACTGAAATGGCAGTATTTGTAAGGGTAGAAGCTGGAAGGCAGAACTTTATGTAAATCTGACCCTTGCTTCCACTTGCATGTGACAGAAATAGGGTGTTTATTTTATGTTGTGTTCATCAAGCAATGATTTGTCTTTTAGACAGCTAAGTTACTTTTGTTTATTATACAGAGATAGCAAAAAAGTTTAAAATAACTTCTCAAAAGAACTTCATTCTAAGCCACTGAGTAAAGAGGACTTGAATTTGATAAAACTGAAGATGGGAATCAAAAGATTTAATGTGTTCTGCACACTTAGTGATAACTAAAGGATTTTGGAAAGATTCCATGCAGAAGTACTTGCATAATACAGGGATAGCAAAACTGCCATATACATTTTCCTGTATAGCACTTTCAGGAATGTTCAAGATGAGGGATTCTAAGCATAGCTTAAATTTAGATTGGTAGTGGTAATTAAACTGTGTCCTCTAGAAAACATGAGTTCTGTGCACATCGTAGTTTTGACAATAGGAGAACTTGGATAACTTGTTAGTTAAAGGGTGTGTCATTCAAATGTAGGGATAGAAACCATGGAATTTGGATATTCCATAGGGGTAACTCTTCCTGGAAAATGTGAGAACAAAGCACACTGAGAGGCTGTGCTTTTTGTTTGCTAGGGGTTGTAGTTTATTCAGTGTGACCCACTGAAAGTGACTTTTTTTTTTCCTAAGCACTACCTTCAGTTTGATGTGACTTTAGTTTGCATGCTTGTTATAATATTTTATTCTAGTATGTTACCTTTCTTTACTTTCCAGGGGATTTCCTACTCTTAATTTTTCTCAGATAAGTTTCTCTTCTTTTGCATGTTGCTGCAAGAAGTGATACTCCTGTGGAGCCCCAGCATCCTGCCAGCAGTGAGACTCTGTGCCAGGGGACAGCTCCAGAAAATGGAGCCCAGAGTCAGGGATCAGCCAAACCAGAGAAAAATGAGGTAGTGGTTGGTTGTTTAAAAATAATGAGGCCTTCTGAGCTGTGTTCTGATCACCATCATGAATTGGCTTTGTGTTGAGAACTTCATGCATAGCAACTTTGAATCTTGTTTTTATTCTAGTGAAAATACTCTGTTGCATCTTGTAAAGGAAGCTGCTCTTCCCTCCCCACCATGTATAAAGTTCTACTGCTGCTTGGATCTGTAATGCAGCTGACTGGTCTGCCCTCTCACATCAGCAGTGTTGCTAAACTGTGGTGTAGATCTTCAAAAAAAAATGCTTTGCAGTGCTCAAAGCTGGCAGTGTTAGTTCAAGCAATGCTAAATAATCCTCCTCTTGTTTTAGTGAGCAATGTGGCATGTAGCCTGAAAATTCTGGTGTTAACACCAAGTTTTATACATCACCTCACATGGTTTTCTGTAGAAAATAGAGACATTAAAATTGGATAATTTTAATTAGAAATAAAATTGGATAATTGTCTAGCCTAGTAAATGTATTTTTGCTATGAAGAATTCAATAGCATAAATTTCTTGGATTTATCTTTGAAGGCTTCTGTCTGGACTTTCCTTTTTTGTTAGGTTTTGGTTGGTGTTTGCTTTTCCTTTTTTTCACTCCTTATCAGCAAGTGAAATAATAGTTCATCAGGAAACAGTGAAAACATCTATTCTGTTCTTTTCCCACAGTTTAAAAGACCTGTCTGTGAAATCAATAATGATGAATAACACTGAGTAAGCAGTCTGTTCTGTTTTGCAGACCCCAGTTTGGTTTTCTTTGTAAACTTTGTCTTGAGTTATGACATTTATATGGTACTGAAAACCAGTCTAGCCTCGAGTAGCTGTATTCATGTAGATGCTGGGTGCTCAAGTGAGGCAACAGGTCCCACTGGAGGATTAACAGAGTCCTAAACATGAGGACTTCACTCTCTTCAAGGACTTTGCTGAGTAACTTCTGTGCTGCAATAGTGTGTGAGCACCTTGGGAAGAAGGGGAGAGACAAAAGAGCTTAGCTGGATGTACAGAAGAGCAGACTTCAAAAGACAAACATGGACAAAGAGTTTTAGGAGAGAATAAAGACAGGAGATGCTGTACTGTAGATGAAGTTATAGACAAGCAGAAAAGAATGTGGTACCCAGTCCAATCACACCATGTTTTCTACATTGTGATGTCTATGCCTGTGCCAGTGAGGAATTCATTCTGAGTTTCTTTTCATAGCCTGATTTTTGTCTTGGTGCTGGAGGGATTGAGTTTGAAGGCAGAGGTAAATTAGCTCTGTAGACTGATGGCAGGGAGGTGTCCATGTCACAGACAATAGATTTGCAGGGAAAACGATGTCTTGGCATTTGGAATGTAGCTTATGTTGATTTCTGATAGTTAGTTTCTGCTCATCTCTTTATTTAGATCTTACCTAGCACTTTGGAAGCCTTGTAGAAAAGAGAAGTCTTGGCCTGAATTATGGCAGAGCTGCTTCAACAGTGATGAGCACAGGCTGGCAGTCATTTCCTTCTTTGAAAATGAAATGAAAATGAAAGCATTGCTCCTCAGGAGAGAATGGCCTTTTGGCATTGAAATAATGAAACAGAAGTGAATATTTAGGTTAAATGCCAAATGAACTATTTCCTTTTCATCAGTAATTCTCATTTCTTTTTAGCTTCGTGATTCAACAGAGCAGTTCCAGGAGTACTACAGGCAAAGGTTACGTTACCAGCAGCACTTGGAGCAGAAGGAGCAGCAACGCCAGTTGTACCAGCAGATGCTGTTGGAAGGGGGTGTAAATCAAGAAGATGGATCTGACCAGCAGCAGAATCTTACTGAACAGTTTCTGAACAGGTTTGATTAGTTTATGTTGATTCTCCCACCCCATTCTTTTCCTCATAGTTCTCATAATAACCTGGCTTAGTGGTCTTTTTGTTCTCATCTGTTCCTAGATCTATCCAGAAACTAGGAGAATTAAACATGGGTATGGACAGTCTTGGAAATGATGTACAGACCCTCAGCCAGCAGTGCAATGGGAGCAAAGGGAATGCAGCCAGCAATCCAGCAAGCACCTTCACACCACCATCTGCAGATGCTGCTCAGAGGGTGACAACTGACAGCCCAGGGGTTAGCACGAGCACGCCCCGAAAGCGGGGCTCAGCTAACCAGATACCCTTCCCTGAAGAGTCCCCTGTGCAGGGCACTCAAAGGTGAGTTCCCTGAGACTGTTTGTCCTGGTTTGGGTGAAAACAGAGCAAATTCTGTAACAGTTATTTGTTAATGTTTACATATTATATTTATTTTCATTTCAGACTTCTTTTTCCATCTTACGTACACTTCTTGTTTATTTTGGTTTCTACACAAAAATTGGTGGTTTGTATTTTTCTGAAAGCTTATTTATGAAACAAACTCAATGTTGAGAGAGAAAGGCAGGGCAGAGTTGGCACTAGATGGGGTTTTTTTTTGGAGTTGGCACAGGGTTTTTCCTGTTACCTGAAGTTAGTGCTGACTTGAAAGCAACAGCCATTTTTTCATGTGTATACATATGCATGTTATGGAATGAAAACAAATATTTTAACTTGTATTCACTTGTTCAGTTCCTACAAGAGCTGTAAAAACAGCAGCCCCTTGTAAAAATAAATGTTTATGAAAAAACATACACAAAACTCACACAATGTAGTCAGTTCCGTGATTGACTGAAACTGTAACTTTAGGACAAAAAATACTAAATAAAAATTCTGTCCCTGTTCTTGCTTTGTTTTTTTTGTCTCTGATATTTATCTTATTTATTTTCATATTCACCAAATCAAAGCAGTGGATCAGACCATGCTGTCAATCAGTCACACTTGGAAGACTCTTCAGGGAATGTAAATAGGACAAGAGGAGATGAGGTGAGTTTTCTCACTGTCCTTTACAGTTTCTCTTTTCAAAAGATTTAGTATTTAATCCTGAGTATGTGACATCCTCTCATTGTTAATAGATATGTAGAATGAATTTGGGTTGATACAGAACCTTTGATATTGGAAGGGATATGTGGAGCCTGAGTCCAGACACCCTGCCCAAAGAAGTGTCAGCAACAGCAGGTTGCTGGGGACTGGGTCAGGTTGGGGTTTGACTACAACCTCTGTGGACCACCTGTTTCCATGTGTGACCACCTTCATAGTGTTTTTAAAACAAAAAAGTTTACATGGAATTTATTGTCATTTGTGTCCCTTGCCTCTTGTCCTTGCACTGAGTACCACTGGGAAGACTTTTGCTCCATCTTCAGTATTCCTCCTGTCAGGTATTTAGAAATACTGAGGTTTATCCACATATACCCTGAAAAACCCTTCTGATCTCAAGGCCAAACAGTCCCAGCTCTTTCAGCTTCTCCTTGGACAAGAGAGGTACCATTGCAGTGTCTTCTACAGCCATTGTTTTGTTTTTTCCAGGTAGAAACTTTGATTGTTGGACTCCAGTCAGTATGGCTTTGACTTGAGGGAGATAACTTTGCAATGAGTGCATTCAAAAATGTCTGCATCAGATAAATAAAAATTAAAACTTTAGGAACATGGTGGTGAAGTCAGGAGGATGATGTAAGAAAGGTTAGCATGATTCAGTGACAACTTTGTGTTATCAATGGCAGTGAAAAGCTGATTCTTCTGTTCAGTGGTATATTTGTTTTATATATGGCTGGGAGCATTTCTGGTAAAAATGCAGCTTTGTTTCCATTGCAAGTTTCACACAGATCAAATGTGTTTACACAGAAATAAACCAATATCATATGCATCTGAGGTGGGCTGTTTAAAAGAGCAAAAGTTGTTGGAAACCTGGAAGAAGAATGAGAAATATGAATATAATGTTAGCTGTAAAACTGAATTGGAAAAAAAACAAAACCCAAACCCCACAACTTCCTGAAGTTTGGTGTTCCTTGACATGGAGTAGACATTGTTTTACTAACCTGCAATTTGAATAGGTCAATTTAATACTTCAGTAGTTCTATATTATTATTCAAAACAGTCCCATCCACTTTTGAATGTCCAGTTTGATGATGAAGAGCCTCATTTGACTGTTCCTCTCCACACAGGAGGACAAATCAAAAAAGCAGTTCATTTGCATTAACACTCTAGAGGACACACAAGCTGTGAGAGCTGTAGCCTTCCATCCCAGTGGGAGTTTATATGCTGTTGGCTCCAACTCTAAAACTTTGAGGGTTTGTGCCTATCCAGAAGTAATTGACCCAAGGTAAGAAAGCTCATATAATCCTGACTTTCTCTGTCCTAGTACTTCATTCTCACTTCACTATTTGTGCTTTACTGTGCACCTAGTTTTTCTGTTTTCACCCATTTTTTTTTAATAGGAGAGGGAAAAGTGTTTTTTCATCTGGGAATAAATATTGCCATCTCTGTAACCACCTCCTTGTCTCCAGTTACATTATTTTCTTGGAGAAAAAAAGGAGCTACAAGTATACACAGTGACTTTATCTGGGACATCTTCCTAGTTTAGGACTTGTGTTCATGTTTCAAAACTACAGGAAAAGTAATCTGATTTTTTTTTTCTTTTCCTCCTTAAATATCCTCAGAAGGGTAGTCTTTGAAGTTCAATTGGCAATGTGTGAAACAATTTTAAAAGCTGATTTCTCTGATACCCAATGCAAGGTGACTTGCTGAAGCCCAGACAACATCCTCTTGATGGGTAAACAGTGCAAAGTATTTTCACTAGACACTATGGTCTGCTCTCAGCTTCTTACTTAACCACTGGGAAAGGTTAGATTGATTCTGCAGCATTTGTCTCTAGTTACAGTGCAGTCTGACATGAAAAATGATGTATTGCATCTGGTATGAAAAGATTAGTGAGTTTTCCTCAGTTCTGACCTAGTGCTTCTTCCTCTTACTATTCTGTTTTCACTATGCTGACAGTCAGCCAAAAAAATTTCATCGTGGCATTTCCAAATTAATAGACAAATTGCATTATTCTAAAGACATTCTAATTAGGGCAGCATTTTTTTGTGCTTTCCCAGGGGAAAATACAATGGGAAAATAAAGAACTGTGAAAATGGGATGGAGAAGATGCTTTTGTTAGATCTCATGTATATGTTTCAATGCAAACCATCATAGGTATTGAATGTAACCCAAAACAGAACAGTATCTTCATTTTAGAATACATTCTTTTTCTTAGAAATATATCCAATTTTATTTTGTTTTCCAGTGCTTACAATGCTCCTAAACAGCCTGTGGTTCGATTCAAAAGGAACAAGCATCATAAAGGCTCAATCTACTGTGTAGCCTGGAGTCCCTGTGGACAGCTCTTGGCTACTGGGTCAAATGATAAATATGTGAAAGTACTGCCTTTTAATGCAGAAACTTGTAATGCAACAGGTACTGTCTGTGTTCGTTTTAAAGAATTTATTTTCTATTGTCTAATATTTGGCAAAACCATTCCAACTGCATGGATCATGTAGCTAATGGGTTATTTTTATTCTCATACATTGATTAACTTAGTCTCTCCTGCCTTTCACAGTCTCTGTCTAGCAAAGAGTCACTAAGGGGTTGGAAGTTATATTTTGGTTTTTGTTTGCTTTGGTTCTTTGTTTGCATTTTGCTTTTTCCTTGTGTTTCCCCCAAACCTCTTGTGCTCCAACTGACTCCCATTGCCTCTTGTGACACTGAGCAGAGTCTGGCTCCATCCTCCCTACACTGCCCTTAACATATTGACAGACACTGCTGAGCTCCCCCCTCAGTCTCCTCTTCTCCAGGCTACAGAGCCCCAGCTCTCTCAGCCTCTCCTCAGCAGGGAGATCTCCACTCCCTTCAGCATCTTGCTGCCCTGAGCTGGACTCCCTCCAGTAAATCTCTGTCTTCTCTGAACTGGGGTGCCCAGCACTGGACACAGTACTCGAGGTGGGGCCTCACCAGTGCAGAGCAGAGGGGGAGGAGAACCTCCCTTGCCCTGCTGCCCACACTCCTCTTGATGCCCCCAGGACCCATTGGCCTGCTTGGCTGCAGGGGCTTGTTGGCTGTAGCTGCTTTCCAGGTGGCAGCAGTGACAGTGACAACCACAAGTGTCACTCCTCTTGTTCCTTTAGGGCCGGATCTGGAGTTCAGCATGCACGACGGGACGATCAGAGACCTTGCTTTTATGGAAGGCCCAGAAAGTGGAGGTGCCATTCTGATCAGTGCTGGAGCTGGGGACTGTAACATCTACACCACCGACTGCCAGCGGGGCCAGGGGCTGCACGCGCTCAGCGGCCACACGGGTACGTGCCTCACACCTTGGGGTGTTGGGTCAGCTTGGGGCTCCTTTGGCTTCGTGGTTTTCTTTCTAGCAAGACTTTTTTTCCTCCAAATGGCTTTTGAGGGGAGGTGGAGAGTGTTTTGAAATACGTTGCCTGTTATTGTAATGGAGAGAGCGCATCCTTGGTTCCAGAGGGTACATGAAACTACAAAAATATCATCAGAACTGTGGTATTTCATGACTTGACTCATGATATTTAATCAAATAAAGAAGTCTTCTTGTTCACAGGTCATATTTTAGCACTTTATACGTGGAGTGGCTGGATGATTGCTTCTGGATCCCAAGACAAGACTGTGAGATTCTGGGATCTGAGAGTGCCAAGCTGTGTTCGTGTTGTGGGAACAACATTTCATGGAACAGGTAAGGCTATCATGGTTATGATAATTCTTGAAAAATCTGATAAAATTTCAAGTTCTCTAAGTAATAGAGAGTGAATGTAAGGAGGTTTTGCATGCCAGAACGGAGGCTTGGCTTTAAACAGGTTGAGGCTGTCTGTGCCTCTGTTTTTCCTGTTTAAGTAACATTTCCTTCCAGAGTTGGCTAATTCTTTGCCTTGTGACTTTCAAACAGACATTTTCAAGTCCATTAAAATAAAACCAGCCACAAAATAACTGCTTCAGACTCAAAGAAAATAATTTTTTAAGAAATATTAGTTTATTATGGGAAGATATTATATATTATGGGAAGAAATAACCATTTTTTCAAGTCATCAACTATAAAATTAATCCAACATACTCTCTAGAAATATTCATAAGCATTCTTAAGAAACGCTGAGGGTTGGATTTGTTTCTTGAAACCTTATGGGGAGGAATTTATTGCCATTTTCTACATGGTTTTGGAAAGAGTGACTTTCCTGTGATGCAATGGAGACTATTTCTCATGCAGCTTTAATAGTATCTTGGTTACCATGCCTGCATGACCTATGGCTTCAGAGTTGTAAAAACATTACAGCTTTATCATAACAGTAGCTAGGTATATTCACTTTAAATTGAAGAGCAGCATTTTCTATTCTGAATATAATGTGTTTTGGGTGTTGTTTCTCCTGCAGGGAGTGCTGTAGCCTCGGTAGCTGTGGATCCCAGCGGCCGCCTGCTGGCCACAGGGCAGGAGGACTCGAGCTGCATGCTGTATGACATCCGAGGAGGGCGCATGGTGCAGAGCTACCACCCGCACTCCAGCGACGTCCGCTCCGTCCGCTTCTCTCCGGGGGCTCACTACCTGCTCACGGGCTCCTATGACATGAAAATAAAGGTGACAGACTTGCAAGGTAATGTACTGCCAAGGAGAGGAGGTGGATTTTCAGTTTGGTGCTCGTGAAATCCATCTGGAAAGAGAAGTTGGTTGAGAGATCGGGGTTTAGTTTAAAAGTGGGAGGAAAATAATCATTGGAAGGGTTTGAAATACATACAAATGTGTGACTTGGTCTAGCTGCCCCTGCTCTGGCAGGGGGGCTGGACTAGATGATCTTCTAGGTCCCTTCCAACCCCTGACACTGTGATTCTGTGACTGTGTCTGCTCACAGTTGGCTGGTTGTGTTGCTAACAATGCAAGCTACAAACTAAATCTTGTTTTGTGGGGAAGGGGCTGCTGCTGCTAAGAGACTTAATGAGAACTGTTGCCTATGAGGTGGCTGTTGCTCTTGGGCAGCATCCATAACACTAACCCTGTAGAAAAAAATTCTAACTATAATAATGCTGCTTACTTGAGGGTGGTGGATCAGTGGCACAGGCTCCCCAGGGAGGTGCTTGAGGCCCCATCCCTGGAGCTATTCCAGGGGAGGTTGGCCAAGGCTCTGAGCAGCCTGGGCTAGTTGAGGGTGTCTCTGCTCCCTGCAGGGGGGCTGCACTAGATGCCCTTTGGAGGTCCCTTCCAGCCCTAATCATTCTATGATTCTACTTTTATTGGGAATAGTTAAGAAGAAATAAGATACTGGGTGTATCTGATGTTGACTTGATATTCTTAGACTGTTCACTTTTGCTTCAATCATGTAACAACTGTGAATAGCTGTGTTTTGAAATTGTACTATGTCAGTACATGCCTAGAAACTAAAACACTGGGGCCTTGTGTTCCACTGAGTGTGAGCAAAGGGGGTCAGTTGTGCTTCCTAACGTGAAATACCTATGTAAGCTCTACTATAAACAAATTGGGGGGGGATTCCAAACCACGAAAGACACCCCCCAAAAAAGAGAGTTGGGATTTAAATGAATGAAATGCCTACTGATTTCCATTCCTCTGCTGCAGGGGACCTGACAAAGCAGCTTCCTCTTATGGTGGTGGGAGAGCACAAGGACAAGGTGATCCAGTGCCGGTGGCACACGCAAGATCTCTCCTTCCTCTCATCTTCTGCAGACAGAACTGTAACCCTTTGGACTTACAACGGGTAGAGTGCAAACAAAGGCAACCTATGCAGCTAAAGCACAGAGACCCCAGACTACAGAACTGTATAAACCAAGTAATAATGATTAGGCATTGAGAGAGCAGCAGTTGAGCAGGAGAGTTGTCAAGAGGAGGGGCACTTGTCACAGATTTTTCTGGTTTCTAGGAGGTCTTGGTGTTTTTAGTATATTCCTTTGCAGTGCTTTCAGTCTTCCATGTGAATTCATGCTGCTGTGACCTATTGTAGTCTTGTTGCCAAAGTCTTTGGGGAGAACTCTTAACGTGGTTGATGTGCACTCTAATATGAATGATGTGTTTACAGTTTGGTATTAATTGCATTCCTTGGTCTTTGCCTCAATGAGAATTTTATAGAAAAACTTCAGTTGGAAAACACTTCAAGTCTGTAAGTAGTTCCACACACGCACATGAAAATTACTGACACCACTTTTTCAGATTGATTATATTCATCACTTCTCAACAAGAGATCAAGCTTTGTAACATCTCTACATTTTCAACTTTTTTAGTAATAAATTCAGAACTTTCCAAGTGGCAGGCAGTAACCACAGTTTGATCATGGTCCATTAGCTAGTGTGGGGGTTTTCTTCAGATGAAAAGCAAGTGGGGGGGAAAATATTGCTGTTTTTACTACATGATGTTGTTTTGAACCAGCTAACATGTTGGAGGGGGGAAAGGTAAATTTGTTGGGTTTTTTTTTTTTTTTTAGAAACATGCAATACTTTAATTTTTGAATGCAACAGAATACCTCTGTGTATAACGTACTGTAGAAGAGAGTGGATTGGCAGCAGTTGTCACAGTGAGCTTAATGGCTCTCAGTTTTTCAAGTAAAAGGGATACCATTAATGCTGTGCTAGAAACCAGCATGGCTTACAATGCTATGTCTGCATGATAACTTAAGAATGGTTTAAATTCACAGTTGAGAAGCTTACTTACCTAAATTTTATTTCTTGCACTGTTTATGTATGGGAAATGGCAGTTTTATTTCTACAAGACTTTAGATTCTAATGTTTATGTATTGTTATATTTTCATATTGTACAGTTCCTTTTACTTTTTAAAAGATAAACCTTGATCCTTAGGTTATTTATTTATTTGAACTGCAGTTAAGTTTTGGATTCTCTTGGTTACTAAACTCTATGTGCACCGTAGCAAGCGTTTTTAACTCGTATACAAGTGGAAAGGTAACTCTAGAAGTGTATCTGTGTTATTATCTCAATAAAGACCTCCAGCACCCGCAGCTCTCAGCTCACTTTGGATTCTTCAGTGCAGCTCTCATATTTAAACCGAATTTTGTATGCCTAGAACTGTTAAAGGCTTGAGATCTTTGACACTCCTTCCCACTACCTAACTGTGCAGTGTGCTGAGTAATACAGCTGGACAGAGCTGGGCATCTGGGTCTTTTTTGTACTGCTTGGAGAAAAATAGTTTTACAGCTCTCATTTTGTGTCCAAGTCTCTGGTGCAACTGAGTTCTTAGGGGGAGCTCCCGACGCTCGCTTGTATTCACTAAGGGAAGTCTTTTTATCCTGTCTGGCGGTGCTGGTTCAGCACCCTGCCCTCCCTCTGCACCACCTGCAGACAATTAAAAATAAAGACAAAAAGAATCATCCACGCACAACAGGAGAAGCGAGAGGTCGCGGCTCATTCAGCAGTTAATGATTGTCAGAGCCATTTTCCCGCCCCGCGGCGGGGCTGAGGCGGGGCCGAGTCCGTCAGCGCCTTGCGGGCGGGCGGGGCCCCTCGGCCGCCTCTTCGCGGCCCTTGAGGGCGGGAGCGGCTTCCCCGGGGGGGCGGGGCCGGGCCTGGCGTGTGGAGCGAGCGGCGGTGACGGGCGCGCAGGCTCGGAGAGGGAGGAGGACGGCGGGTCCCCTCCCCGGGCCCCCTCCCCGGGTCTCCTCCTCGGCTGCGAGGCCTGGCGTTGCCGGGCGGCTCCGGGCCGCGGCACCAGGCCCGGGCTGGCTGCGGTTCTTCAGGTAGCGCGGGCCGGGAGCTGGAGCGTGGGCCGCGGGCCGGGCTCGGCTGCGGGAGCTCGCTGAGGGTCGTGCTGGGGGTGCCGCTGCCTGGGAGCAGGAGCCCGGGTGGCGGGGCCCGCGTTGCGCGGGGCGGGGCGGAGCTCGGAGCGGGCTGTGGTAGTGTGGAGTCCGACGTAAACAAGGCGAGAGCGGGGGGCCGGGAGGAGCATACGGGACTTGCCCTTTTTCAGCTGCTTCAGCCCTTGCCGCGTTTGGCCCTCTGGTGTCGTGGGCCTGCAAGGCAGGGCCGTGCCCCGGAGCCGGGCGGGGCGGGGCGGCCGAGCGGGCTGGGGTCGCTCCGCAGCGCTGAGGTGACTCCGGGCAGGACAGGAGTGTCTTTCTCCTCCTCTTCTTCCTCCTCCTGGCAGGATTCTCCGGGGGATTTGTGGAGTGATAACGGTGCCGGAGCCTCGTCGCGAAGCCTGGAGGAGTTCGCAGTGTTGTGCGGTGTTTAGCAATGTGAACTCTGCGCTGCTGCTGCTGATAACCACAGCCGGTTATCGTTATTACATTGATCCAGGCCTATAGCACAGCTGGAGTGTTGCATATTCTTCACAGTGTTTTCTTTGTGGGGGGCAAAAATACATATATTTGTATATATGCTACGTTTTTTACCTGCTTATTGGAGAACTGAGTTTCTAAACAACACTGGAAAACACTTTTTGCACTTGAGATTGCTTGAGGGTTTTTTTGCCAATCATGTTATATCCTGAGCTAAATATCAGAATTTTTTGTTCTATTTTGTGATGCAGGATGATGCTGTTTCCTTTGGTGTTGTGTGCAGTTGTGCTGGCAGGGAGTGGGAAAGCTCAAGATGATGAATGGATTGACCCCACAGATATGCTCAATTATGATGCAGCATCAGGAACAATGAGGAGACCTTACAAGGTAAAAAAAATAAAGAGTGTATGAACCTGTGTCTCTCCCAAACAGTCCTGCAGCCACATGCTGTTCAAAGATTGCCCTTTGATAAAAAAAATCATAAATTTATGGTCTTTTTAAGGTCTTAAAAGGTTCCATCTGAATCAATACACAGAAAAGTGTATAATTTAAATTCAAATAAAAATGAAAGGAAAAATATCTATATTTCTATTATAGTAGATAATTAGTACAGGGCCTTTTACTGACTAGTTTCCTACTAATATAGGAATAAACCCCCTTTACTGTGTGAAAGCATTATGGAAGCCAGTGGTATTTCATAATGCTGGGAGGAAGATCTGAATAGGGATTGAGAACATTGAGGAGAAGATAAAATAAGCTAGTTTTAACAAGGTAAATAATTTTAATTGTGTTGTTTTAGGGTCAAATTCTACAATATAATCATGAGACATGTAGTGTTTGGTATATGGGTGTACCCATGGCACTGTAAACTTGTTGGTTTTACAGACACCCTTGATCTTTGTCATTCTTCAGCTTTCAGTTTGGTTTTGCAGTCTTGAATAATACCATTTTCACCCTTCAGAACATCATTTTCTGAAGTTAAAAAATGCAGGCTGCACTGTTTCTCTCTGCAGAGTTCCTCCTCAGCCTCTACCTGCCCCAAGTGTACCTGACAGTCATTAGCATACCTAAAATTAAACAGCAAGCCTTGGAGCCCTTCAACTTAGTGCCCAACTTCTTCATCTTTTATGAAAAAATATTAGATTTACTCTTGTCTCCTACAAAAATAGAATTGCATCTTGAAGAAAAAAAAGATTGCTTTGGGTTAATCCATCTTTTCAGGATTTCTTTTCTGCTCTGCAGTGAGAGATTTTAGGTAAGGAGACTGGGCCACCCAGATCCTCAAAACCAACCTTTGTCAACAGGAGTTCACTGGAGTGATGTTGCCCTTCCTTCTGGAGACTTTCCTGCAGACACACCTGGTTGTGTAAAAGCACCAGGCTTCTGGCTAAAACCAAGTCTGAGCAATTAACAGGGGAAAAAAGGGATGTTTCAGAGTGAAGAAGAAACAGCAAAGGCAAGGTGTGCAGCCCAGAGTGGGGCTCTGTTTGCTCTCAGTCTGGATGGCTGTGTGGCCAGACTGGGAATTTGTCCTGCTGAAAGCTGCCCCTTGCTTTGCTGGGTCAGTTTGTAGCCAGGCCATTATCTAATCTGATGCACTGCCTGGCTCACCAACAGTCCCAAGAGGGGAAAGGGCAGGAGGGGGAGGACAGGGCAGACAGACCTCACCTGCTGAAGGGAGCATGGGTTTAGGTAAAGCAGTTGTCCCTTTGTAGCTGGAGTATTGCTGGCAGAGCATTAGCTTCAAAAGCCAACACTCAGCTTGTAGCTCATTTTAAAGTGCTCTAAATATAAACATATAACAGTCATTTATCAAATTCTTTCATTCTGAAAATAAATGTTATGTCCTTTTAGGCCAACTGGCATGACTCTGAGAAGACTCTGGATACAGTCAGTACTGAAGTCTTATCGAGCTGTTCCAGGGAATTGGCTTCCTTGCAACAAAAGGTTTGTTGTGGAACTTCAGAATGTTTTCTAGCTTTGTCTAGTTTGTGCTTTCTGATTTTCTGGGTAGAATAAACAGGTGAATTGCTGGCTTAATTTGTGAGAGACCATGCATTATGTAGGGGAATTTTTTTTTGTTCAGAGAGAAGGGAAGTGTTTTGAACTCCAGTGTAAATTGGTGCTCTGGCTACTGAGGTTGGTATCCTAAGTAGTTTTATAGTGGAACAGAAGTGACTAGAGCTCCCCAGGGAGGTGGTTGAGGCCCCATCCCTGGAACTATTGCAGGGGAGGTTGGCCAAGGCTCTGAGCAGCCTGGGCTAGTTGAGGGTGTCCCTGCTCCCTGCAGGGGGCTGCACTAGATGCCCTTTGGAGCTCCCTTCCAGCTCTGAACATTCTCTGAACTAGGTGCTGTGTTTCTGTCCAGTGTCAGCAGCTGCTGTGGTGTGGCTGTTACACCTTGCTGCCCAAAGCTAACAAACCTGAGCTTTCATTTGCAAGTTGTTCAGTTCTGTTGGATTTTAAGGGGTGGAATAATCCATCCAGATAAAACCCCTGTAGCTATTTGGGCTCTCACTTCCCTCAGCCATTTGGAGACTCAATGGGACGTGTCATTTGAAACTTCTTTTTACTTACTTGGTATTTTGACAGTTTTTTGTTTATTTTTGGTGGGTTTGGTTTGGTTTTATTTTCTGATATAATCTTAAAATGTAAGGGGATCCAGATTTGGGGGAGAAGTGACCCAGGTGTCTGTGCTGCAGGTGGCAGAGTGTGAGGAGAGGAGCTCCAGACCCCGGGACAGCCGCAGCTTTTCTGTTTTCAAAAGATACCTCAATAAGATCTTAAATGAAGTGAGAAAACTTGGCCTTGTAAGTATTGGAGCTGTCATTATAAATGGATTGGAACTCATGATACTGCTTTATGTGGTTTTTGCTGTTCTCAAGTATTATTCTTGTGTACTTTAAAGTCAGATGAAGGGAACTGACTAGAGATAGAATGATGTGCTTCCAGTTCTGCTGTTAGTTAGCAGCATATGCTCAGAGAGCCAGTTGCCATTTCATCTGTAAAGCATCTCAAGGAGGGCTACATGAATTCAGAGCACATATCTAAAGATCTATTGCTGGTGTTGCCACATTGGGAGAGCCTTTGAACACCAGCTGTCAGGCTGAGGTGGTGTAAGAATCACATATCACACCAGCCTAGGTTTATATTAATTACCCTAATGAATTTCCTACAATGATTGTGTATCATCATTCTGTTTCCTGGAACTAATTCTCAGGTTTGCATAGTCATTAGGCATGGGGGTGGTCTCTCAGGGGCTTCTGAGAGTCTCTCAGGACCACCTGGTTGTCACCCATCACTGTCTGGGTGAACTCCAGGCTCCTTCCCTTCATAGCTGGAAGTTGTCAGTGCCTCATGGTTGTCTTACAACTGCTGGCTCTGTAGTTTCCCTAGGGATGAGAATAGTCTTTGTTCTGATTGCTCCAAGTTCCTTTTAGTTGTTGTAGTTCATTACACTTTGATAATAGAGAATCACCTGGTTTCTTTGTGACTGTATCTCTAGTAATAATCATGTTCAGTTCATGTTAAACTCAAAAAAAACCAGATTGGGTGGGTGGGTGTTTGTTGTTGATGTTTTTAGACCTTTGTTCTAGATTCTACCACATTCAACATCTAGGTTTTTAGAGTTTGTATGTGAGAATCACCTTGTTATTTTCTGTATTATATTTGGAGATTTGTTCTTTTCAGAGGTAGAGGATAAATGCTTAGCAATAAGCAAAATTAATATTTAACAAAGGACATTACACTTAGCAATGTAGAATTTCTTCTTTGAATAGCTTCTATCTGTATTGCCCAGGCTTCAAAAAGGTGCTGGTACATAACGAGGGTGTCTAGTTTTTGCCAAGAAATACATGTTTATTTCTCTTTTTTTTTTTTTACTTCTTTTTCCAAATAAGCAGCTTTTAACCATTGTTTTGCTCTGATTTTCATTCAGCCTGAGGATAACGTGGGCCATGTCCATTATGATGCTGAGATCATCCTTACCCAACAGACCTATCTGGAGATTGTCAGGTTTCTGACTGAGGAGACCTGGCAGGCAGGTGCTCTGGATGATGCACTTAGTGATATTTTGATCAATTTTAAGCACCATGATTATAGAGCTTGGCAGTGGAGATTTGAAGACACTTTTGGAATTGATCTATACAATATGTTTCTGGTAAGAAGAAAGGGGTTTTATTGGGTTTTTTAGTTGCTGTTTTTCTGTGCAAAACTAGTCACTATTGCCATAGTAATAGTATGATGAAAAAGAATTCTCACAACTCTTGTGTGTGCATGATGCTGGTGATAACCAAAGTGGAAAATTCTTTCATGTGGACTGGCAGTAAGCTCAGGAAATTCTAAATGTGGATCATATTTTCTCCCTGTTTTTTTTTTCAGATACTCTTGTGCTTGGTGTGTGTTGTAGTTGTGATAGCTACAGAGCTCTGGACAAAGGTTCATTGGTTTGTTCAGCTAAAACGTATTTTACTAATAAGTTTTCTCATCAGTTTTGCGTGGAATTGGCTTTACTTGTATAAGGTAAGTTGTTCTGAAATCTTAATGGCTTTTAGGCTTAAAATGGTACAGTTACAGAAGGATCACAGAATCATTTAGCTTGGAAATGACCTTTAAGGTGATCTGAGTCTAATCACAAAGCTCCTGCTGCATGAGGGGGTTAAGGTTATTTAGTTTCTATAGTTAGTTCACATAAAGCAGTGCTTGAACACAAATAAAGAAAGGAATTCATGTTTTATTACACGTGTTGACAGGTGTGCTAGGCTCCAACAAACCCTGCCACAGAGGTACACACAATTCATAGGGTGGAACTGTGATTTCACCTTGTGTGCAAGAGAGATAGAACTGTCTAAAGCAGCTTGGTAGAAAATTCTTCTGAAAATACATCATGTTTTTTTTCCTTCCTAAAAATTCCCTGGCTAAGACTGTATTTAATGTGTGACCAGAAAAAAATGCTCAATGCATGGTGATCAAGTAGCTGACTTTACAATGGTACTGATTTTAATTAGGAGGAACTTATGCTACTAGGTCATAGCCCAACCACAAATCTCAGTGCTCACATCTTCTCACCAGAATTCTACTTGTTGGGACCCAGGAGTGGCAGAGAGTAGGATGGCTCTTGAGTGGGACTGGACTGCTGTCTGAAAGACTTAGACTGAGTCAATAAAGAAGTCAAATCTGGACTTCATTTCTTCTATTTTATTAACAAGTTGCAAAGTTATAATGAATACAGCTATTTGTTAATGGGAATAACCTAAAAAATAAGAGACTTTAAAGAAGTTTGCAGGTAGTACTTGCATGGCAGCTGTCTCTGGTTTTAATCCAGAGGTGACTAGATGAATTTTGCTCTCAACTTGTATCTTGGGAATGCTGGAGTTTGTGCTTTTAGTAGTTCAGGCTGCTTTTGGAGAATACTGTGGTAGTTTTTATCCATTCCCAGGAAGTGCCTGCACTTGACCTGCTGCTGTTTATGTAGCTGATGTTTTCAAACAGAGATTCCCCAACGTGCCTGTCCCAGGCCTGCCCCGAGCAGTGGCTGGGGGACAGCAGCACAGGGTGGTCCCTGACCCAGGCTCCTGTCCCCTGTCCCCTGCAGTTGGCCTTTGCACAGCACCAGGCAGAAATTGCAAAGATGGGGCAGTTCGACAACATCTGCGCCGAGAAGTTGGACTGGAGAGACAGTCTCATTGGTAAATACTTCTTCACTCTGTCTTGCAGCAATAACATGGAAGAATACCCTCCTTCCTTCATGGAGTGTTTTTAAGCAATAGATGCTTAAAAAGTGAGAAGCCTCTTCTCACTTGTGCCCTGTGATAGGACAAGGGGGAATGGTTACAAGCTAGAACACAAGAGGTTCCACCTTACCATGAGGAAGAACTTCTTTACAGTGAGGGTCACAGACACTGGAATGGACTGCCCAGGGGGTTGTGGAGTCTCCTTCTCTGGAGATTTTCAAGACTCACCTGGATGTGTTCCTCTGGGACCTGTGTTAGATTATACTTAGATGATCATATCCTGTTGGCAGGGGGGATGAACTAAATCTCCAAGGTCCCATTCAACCCCTAATACTCTGTGATAGTGTGATCTGAGCTAAACTGATTTTTAGGCATAAATTTAAGCTTTGAAGCATATGTAGAAGAGTTCTCTTCCATCTCTAATTGCAATGCTGCTTTCAGGATTCCACCTCTAAGTAGTAAAACTATGTCTGCTTTGACTCCAGAATGGCTCCGAAGCACATGGACAATTCAGGATGATCCCTGTCAGAAGTACTATGAAACTCTACTAGTCAATCCTGTTTTGTTGGTTCCACCCACAAAGGTACAGACCAAGCCTAGAGACTGGATGTGCTTATGTTTGTCATCAGTTAGCTGTAACACTGGTTTTTCTCTTTTTATTTTCTAGGCATTGGCAATTACTTTCACCAACTTTGTGACTGAGCCTTTGAAGCACGTGGGACAAGGGATTGGTGAATTCATCAAGGCACTTATGAAGGAAATACCATTTATTCTGCAGGTTCCAGTGCTCATGATGATGGCTCTAGCTGTCCTGGTTTGTATACATTTATCTTCTATTTTAAAGCTCAGGGTTGGGTTTTTTAATAGGTAATGCTAAACTTATAATTAAAGTATTATTTATTTCATACTTGTACTCAGAACTGTTTTCTTAGTACAGATTGTTTCTACAAGGAAGAAAGCTTTTTCTTTACTACCAATTAAAAGAAGTAGGTTTGTGCTTAAAGGACACATCACTTCCACCTAAAAAACTGCTTAAAATCTTAGACTTGATTGCAGCTCAGTTCCCCATTTCTTCATTACACAGGGGTGCATAGACTTGGCATTTTGCTGAGTATTGAGTCAGCACCTTCAGTGTCAGTGCTCCAGCAGAGATGAACTGCAGCCAGTCTGGCAGCTCCTCAGGCTGCAGAAAGCTTGAATTCTGCTGTAACTTCTGATGCCCTGAGCACTTTTTCAGGTGTGACTGACTCTTGTGTGACAAACACAGGCTGCAGTGATCTCACCTTTTCTTTTTCTTTCTCCTCTGCCCCAGGCTGTCTGCTACGGTGCCGGATCGTCCGTGTCCATGTTAAGATACCTGTCAGCTCCTCAGCAGAGCAGTCTGCCCCCAGCCAGCAGTCCCCAGGCACAGGTGGACTTTGGGCACCACGGTGGGAGCCAGCCAGAGGGCTGCTGTTTGCAGCAGTTTCCTCCCAGGCACAGGGGAGATGCTCCTGGCAGAGAGGGGAGCGGCAGCCCCGACCTCCTGCACACAAGGGATGAGCCAGACACGCAAGTAGAGGAGTTGCACAAACCAGAGCCTGCTGTATGTTAGTCTTGCTGTCATTTAATAGGTTTCAGTATCAGCTAGAGCATACTTGAACAAAAAGCTTGAGCCATACCCTGGGGAGGAAGGAATTAAGGAAGGACACACTGCCCTCTAGAAAGGTTCTAGAGAAGTGTCCTGGGCGTGTTTTGTCTGGAAAAATCCTGTGCACTGGCTAACTGTGGCAGGAAACTCCTCAATTAAAACTTACAACTTGGTACTAGGAAGATTTAAATTACTTCTATTTTGAAATAATGATGCCATAGAAGAAAGTCTCGTCTGGGTTGGAGGAGCAATGGCCTAGTTGTGTGACAACCTCTTCTGTCAAGAAAACGAAGAGTAGTTGGCCTTGGTGACTCCCATCTTGGCTAACCAGGGAGGTCCCAGATGACTGGAGGTTTGCCAGTGTGATGCCCATCCACTAAAAGGGCCAGAAGGACAGAGAACCATAGGCCTGTCAGCCTCACCTCAGTGCCTGGCAGGGTGAAGGAACAGATCATCCCGAGTGCCACTGAGCAGCACATACAAGACAAGGGGCTTACACTTAAATAAATTGACAGATGACACTAAGTTGGGGTAGACCTTGAGTACTGTGAGCAGTTCTGGGCCCCTCACTTAAGGATATTGAGGTGCTGGAGGGTCCAGAGGAGAGTGACAAGACTGGTGAAGGGACTGCAGGGAAAGTCGGATGAGGAGAGGCTGAGGGAGCTGGAGCTGTTCAGCCTGAAGAAGAGGAGAGTCAGGGGAGAGCTCAGCACTCTCTACAACTACCTGAAAGGCAGAAAGTAGGCAGGTGGGGCTGGACTCTTCTCCCAGGCAACCAGTGACATAAGGAGAGGCCATGGCCTGAAGCTGCACCAGGGGAGGTTTAGGTTGGATATCAGGAAGCAAATCCTTAAAGAAAGGGTCATTAGACACTGGAATGGGCTGCCCAGGGAGGTGGTGGAGCCACCATCCCTGGTGGTGTTGAAGGAAAGATGGAAGTGGCACTGAGTGCCATGGGCTAGCTGGGTGTCCTGGTGTCAGCTCTTAGGCTGGACTTGATGAGGTCAAAGTCTGTTCCAGCCTCAGTGTGTATAAATGTCAGCCTGGGAAGTGATGATTACTCACAAAAGAAAGGCTGGGGAAAAGAACAGTGCTGACTTTTTTCTAACTATAGAAAATTAAAATCAGACTTAAAGATTGTGTATGTTTACATATACTGTTTACCCCATGAAAAAAGATACCAGTCATGCTGGGGGGAGAGTTCTGCCCCTTGAGCTGAGATGCCTCTGAAGCAAAAGATGCCATCACTTTGGATTGCTAGATTAATAGCTTATTATTAATTTCTCCAGAATAGATTGCATGCTGAATATGAAGTTTGTAAACTAGAAACTATCACAGCTGCAAACCTGACTGAAGAACAACACACACCTGAGCAGCAGGAACAGGAGACAGGCAAAGCAGGGCAAGAGCCTGGAGAAAACTGTCACCCTAATACAAACCTCAAAGGGACAAGTTGTGCAATGGAACCATGTGAAGAGAAGAAAAACTGCAGTTCATGAGACCCATGGGAAGGAGTCTAAGGAAGCCTCTCTGCTGTAAGTTTTGTCCAACCTTTACTACTCATATATTTGCAGGACTATCTGCTACAGTTCTCAGCTGAAGAGAATTCCTCTTTGATTAGAGCATTACCAGGCCTGGCTGGTAGCTGGGGTTTTGAAAACTGAGAGACTGAGTCTGTATACCCATATTAATTTGAAATAAAGGGGTTCAGATATTCCAGCTTTAACTGGCCAAGACAACAGGCCTGTGAGTTTTAAGTTGGTTTTATATTCTTTCCAGTGAGCCTTCAGTAAGCAGAATTGCTGATTGTCACCCCAGTCCTAGGACAGCTTGATGATTTTCTTCTAGTTTAATGATTTGCAGAGGAGTAAGAAGCTGATGTAGCACAGGGGTTTTTAGGGTGATTTGAAGCTGGACAGGGAACAGAAAGCACTGTGTACTGACTAGCAGCACACAACACACTGATGGTAACTCACAGTTTTGAAAGATTATTTTGTCCTTTCTCCTTAAAAGTAGAAAGAGGACATTTTCAAGTAGAAATGAATTTCCAGTACTAAAAAAGCTGCAAGAGATATTTGCAAACTTTCACTGACTATAAAATAGTCTAAATTATGCAGATTCTGTGTCTCTTTCATCTTACAGTGCCATTTTACTCCAAAGCTAGAATTAACTGTAAATTCTTCTCTAGGGCTTTAATACCTCAATTAAAAATTGACATAATTTTATTTATCAATGCCTAAAGTGAAAAGTTTGCCACCTTTGGTGTTAAGATCAGTGGCTTCTAACTCAAGAAACCTACACTTAGGCCTCAGGGTTCCCCAGAACTATCCCAGCATGGCATGTCCTTACCAAGACAAGATCAAATTGAGGTCTAGTAAGAAGCAGCATACACACATTTACCCTTTGTAACATTCACTTGCTCAATGCCCACAGCAGTCTATGCCAAATACCCACCACCCCTGATCCCTGTGCATGGCCTCCTGCTGGTGCTGGATGTGTACCACACAGTCTACAGAATGACACTGGCAACTGTTACTGAAAAAAAAGTGTATTTTTTAAAAAAAATTTGTTTTCAGCATCTCAGACACTGCTAAAAGCAGCTGCCAACTGCAAAGGGCAGCAGCATCTCCACCTGTAGGGCACAAGTTTGATACTGCTGCTGTTTGTACAAAAAACTGTTAGCAAGGGCACAGGCCTCCTCCCTGCAACCCCTGTACAGAGGCATGTTTTTCTCCTGCACATCAAACGCTCCAGGATGCCACTGTACAGTACATGCCTGTTTCCTTGTTCAGCCAGGATTTGGCTCCTTTATGGTGGGGGGTAGATGGACTCTCTGTTCATCCATTCTCTTAGCTTGTGATTGTAGAATCAGGCTGAAAAAGTCCTCATCTGGTACAGTTGGTCCTTTTGCAGATGAGGGAGGAGCACATCTCTGATCATCCAGTCTGGAACCCTACAGACAAATAATCAAGCTGCAGATTTACAGCAATATATATAAAATAAGCAAACAATAAGTGAGAAATTACTAAAGGCTTTTGTTTTCAGATTTCAAGTTATTACAATGATTTAATTGATAAGCTTTGTTTCAAAATAAACTTCTAAAAGTTAAATGTAGTAAATGTAGCTAAAACAGGTCCTAGAAATCACTTGTCTACCTGTAGCTGAAACTCCCCCAGTTTAATTCTTGTTCCTAGTGCAGAATGAGATTGATGTGTTGCTTTGTTCTGAAGAATTTTAGCATTACTACAGGGTATTGCTTGTCTCCAACAGAAAATAAGGTTGTCTTTGTTATTCAGGGAATGAAAAAATGGCCCCAGTTTTGTCATACTTGGAAAGGCAATACTGGGAGAAAGTTCTCCTCCAACCTGAGAAGTCTGGTACATTTTAATCACACAGTTCCAAAGCAGTTTGCAACACCCCTGAGGGGCTCTGTGCCTGTCCCACAGCCACCTGCTCCTGCCCAGATGTGCCCAGCATCAGCCTGGCACATGAGGTCTGGCTGTGGGACTGCAGCTCTCTCCAGTGACCAGCAGAGCTTTCAGTGTTGAATGGGCCTCAGTCAGTCATCTTGGAGAAGGAAGTCTTGTTCAGAACCCTTTTGTGTATCTGTTTAAAGCAGTAGCAGCTGTAATGGCTGAGGGGATTTCTCATGTAAATAGCTTTACATTTGCTACATACAAAGCATGTGAAGAGACAAATCTATCACGTTCATCTCTAGATTCCTTGCTCTAGTCAACCTAAACAGGCTGCTAAAACAACATGCCATTGCAGCATTGATGAACACTCATTGGAGATATAACACAAGTGCTGCTTCCCACCCAAGCTAACACATCTGCCTTTGGAGACTGACTCTTGTACTTTGAGATCACTATCAATCCATTAGGTAAAACAGCAAGTCCTCTTAAATCTTTTCAGTCTAATTAGTATATGTACTTATATATTGCTATCAACTATTAATTTAACACAAACCAAAATTGCTCAGACTCAGAAATCTGAAAACTTTTAATAAAAAACTTACCTGGCATTTTATCAATATATCAAAGAAGTTGTCATCTAGCTCTCTGCTGTTACTTGCCATGAGGTGGCCCAGGACTGAGTGGCTGCTGTGCTGGTTAAGGTGAAGACCAGGCAGGTTACTGAAGCTGGCACGCTGGTCGTCCAGGCGCCGGCTCTGGGAGGTCACGAGGAGGTCTAGAAATTCCTCTGTGTGGGGTGAGACTACAGGAGTAGAAAAGGCAGGAAAAAAAAACAGTTAGCCTAGAAAGAGGTTCCTTTCTGTAGTAAAATGTTGTACACAAATATATATTTTTAAATAGTATTCGATAGGAATGAAAAAGATTTTGCTTTTAAAAAATTACATTTTCTCATTGTTTTAGGTGGAGTAGAGGATGTTGCCACTGAAGCAGCTGAGAGTTTGTTCTTCTCCTGGAAGCAGCACCTCTGATCATCCATCCTGTTACTCTGGAACCGGCTCAGCAGATCAAAAAACCCTTCATCTGCAACTGCCTCTCGACTGCTTTTCTGAAGAGGAGAGAAGAGTCAGGGATATCGTGAGCTCAGGAGTACCTCAAAGTAGGACAGCTGCATTGCTGTGGCATTCCAGTAACGTGTTTGGTATTTGCATATATTAAATCAATTTAAACAATGAAGGTAGTCATCCATTTCTAGAGATGGAGATTCATTGTAGGAGGAAATGCTAATATGGGAAGGTAAAATGTGTTAGAAATGATCCACTCTCTGAGACAGCAAGAAGCAGCACTTGGGGCCACGCAGCAGGAGCTGCTCCTCATCTATGAATCCACTGAACACACACGTGCCCATGAAAGAATAAAACAAGAACAGTTCTGAACAGCTTCCATCATCTCCTCAGGTCTGTGCTCAGAAGCATTCATCCCTCAGCTACATCAAACAACTCACTTGTTCTGACCCAGTTCTCTGACTTCTTGTCAAAAGTGCAGTAACCTGAAAGAAGGTATCAAAAGCATCTCACACTGAATCAGAGAAGGCAGCTTGTCACTAAGGTTGGAGAAGCAAGGTCTAGAAGAGACTAGAAATAAAACATATGTGCAAGCTGAGCTGTGACTTCAGAAAATCCCCAGGACCAAGTGATGCAGAAGAAGGAAAAGCTTAAAGCTGGCACCACCCACGAGCCAGAGGTAGAAGGGCAGCTTTTGCACGGCTTTAGCTGAGGTGGCAGCCCAGGGGCAGCTGCAGGAGTGTGATGCCATGCTGGGCACCAGAGGTGAGTGCAGGCTGCCAGCCCCAGCTGCCCAAACCTACCCTGGGAGGGTTTGCAAGGCGGTGCTCGATACAGTTACTGGTGTCCTGCAAAACTTTGGAAGTGGAGCCGGGTTTGTGCTTTTTGCCCTTGAGTCGACTGACAAAATGCAGTTTTGCTGAAGCTTTGGCAACCAGTGGTTTCTGTTTACCAAGAATCTCACTGTTCCAGTTCTGAACCTAAGAAAACAAGAGTCGTGAAATTAAGCCTTCTGATTTTAATTACCTGTACTGTTACCTCTCATTTGCTGCTGCTTTTCCTCCCCAAGTTGAAACAGCTTTTACATTTTTTGGTTTACCCAACAATGAAGATATGAAAACTTAGGTTCTGGTTCTATTACTTGACCTGATTAGTGAGCTCTTGTTCCATGAAGCAGGTTAGTACTGTTAGTACTGATAAGTCTTAAAACTAAAGTGTGGTGTGACACCTGATTGAATAAAAAGCAGTCATAGAGTGTATATACAATTAAACATGAAGTTTTCCTCATGGGCTGCAGTGCAGGAAATGTAGTTAATGTGAAGGCTAAAATGTACTCAGCTGGCATTTTCCACCTGCTGTTGTTCTGCTTGGGAAGAAGGAAGAAAAAAAAAAATCCCTAGTCTTACAAACCCAGGTGCTGAAGCAGCCTCCTGTGAAGTCCTTGGTATAGACAAAATTCCCAGTAAAGATTGAAAAGGATTAGGGAGAACACAATCAGATGGGAATAACCCTGTTTCACTGAGGAACACAATGTGTAGCTTTAAGGAAAAATCTGTTAGGTTGATAATTTATCTTCTAAAATAAACCAAATTATCCTCAAATTCAACAGCTTTATCTACAGCTATCAACATTTACTGAGTAAATCATCCTTTTTTTTTTTCTTGATTCCAACATCAAAAGCTGTGAACACAGTCACACATCTTTCAGCACTGCTGCCTAACCAGAGGGGTTGCCTTCTAAAGGCTTAGCACACAGAGTCCAAGTCCCAAGAAGATAGCATCCTTTACAACCAAACTGTAATGCTAGTGGCATATGTTGTGCTATATATCAAAGACATTTATGGAATTAATTCTCAGAATCTACTAAATTAGTATCTTGAAAAAAGCCCTTTATAAGAGCTAAGCTGCTGTAGTAGGTTAATACTTCATTACCAAATCCACGAGACATTGCACTACATTTAGGGCACAGACTATCACAGGCCATGTATTTTAAAAGATATCACAGATATTCAGAGTTAAGAAAATACATCTGATACTGTCCAGAAGCTTAGAGGCTCTCTGGAGAGGAATCACCCTGGACTAAGTGCAGAGTCTTTTAAAATTTAACAGCCTGTTGAGCATCAAGTGCTGACTACAGCTGTACCTACCAACAGTCCAGATGTAGCTTTGAGATTTAATTTCCTCTTTGATAACATTATGGTGGGCTTTGCATCACTTTAACAGATTGGATCAGCTCTCCCAGTAAGAAGAGGAAAATGGCAATTTCAGCCTGCTGCTGGAGGTTTCTGTGGAACTGCCAGCCCACCCTCTGAAGGCAGACAGGATTTGAAGGAAATCTCTTCAAGACTCCTAGCTCCAAAGGATTTCTGTGAGCCTGGGGGTAAATTACTCTATTGATCTGTGGCTTAGTTTCAGCATTTCTGAAACAGCATCCTTAAGATGGATGTTGAACTTCCTCCTAATGGCTTGCAAGTTGGTTGAAGTCCCAAAGTGAAAACCAAAACATACTATATCAAGTGCCTATAAAATGACAGTAATCACATTAAAAAGTGTTCTAAACAGTTGAGCTAAAGGTTAGGAATTTTACTCTGAATCCATTTCATGATGCACCCTCAAAGCACTTCTAAAGAGGAGATGACAGAACTTTCTTCAATGCACACTACAGGATCCCATTCTTTCTAGTCTGTTGAGGGGAATAAAGCAAGCCTTCCACAAGCCTTGACACCCATTACATAAGATGCTGACTGTTAGTATTATTAGTTAGTTAGAACAGTTAGACATGCTTTTACCTAACTCTTAAGGTAAATACATTTAAAAGGGGGTGCAAAGGACAGTAACATTCTGCTGAGTTCTTTCAAAGCTCTTAAGTATAAAACTCCAGACTATTCATAATTGTTTTAAGTTAAAACCCAAGAAAGGTTTCATTGCAGTCTTGCCACAAAAAAAAAAAAAGAAAAAAAAATAGTAAAGTGCCAACCTTTTCTGGAGTTAACTTCATAAGTTCCATGTTCTCCATGCTGTAGCGGCGTCCTGCTCTTGTTCTGGTACCTTTGAGAAAGAATCAAGTTCATCTTTTTTATCATTAGGTCCAAGGTACAGCAATTCTGAGTTTCAAAATAGTGTAGCTGTTAAGTAGATAATCAGAGAATAATTTACCACTAGTAAAAGAAGCCTTCAAAATGCCACTGATCCTTTCACAGGACCCTGAGAAGGACCATGGATCTCTGAACAGCAAAGAACCTCAAATGGACTCTGTTCTACTCTAACTACCAGTATCACCAAGATCAGAGGAAGAGAAAAAAAGAACAGAATCTGGCAGCAAATCTCTCATATGAAAAAAAAAGAACAATGAGAAATGTTATGTGAAGAAACTGAGTGGTAACTGTGATTCTCAATGGAAACCTCCAGGGAAGGAGCTGGATTCTGCAAAAACTACATCAGGGTTTTTTTTGCTGGTGGGGGGAAAAAAGCCCTGCAGACTCAACCATTTGTGGTCAGAAAACAGTGCAAACAACAGCCTGGTTTTGAAGTCCAGAGTTAGGAAGTATTGCAGAACTAGGCACATACCATTCAGACTGCTCTCCACCACGTGGCTTTCTGCCATCATGGAGTTGTTTGTGCTGTAGCTTAAGCCCAGAACCATCTGAAGATCTGAGAGATTAAGCCTAGCAGTGAGTTCCCCACTTTTGTCTCCTACCTGCAAATAAAATCAAATAAAAGAAGCAGTTCTATTGCTGTCACAATGAATACACGAGTAACTACAAAGCAAACCTTGTCCCCTAGATTTCTGGGAGAAAGGGCTGAAAAGGTTTTCCTAGTTGAAAACAGAATCATCTTTTTAATGAAGTACAGAACTAAAAGGTGTATTACATTGCCTAAATAGCTTCTGCTGGGCTATTCACTTGAGTTCTATGCTGACATTATCAGAGGTGGCACAAGAACTGAGACAGTTTCAGTGAAACACAGTTGAAATAATTTGGAATCAACTATCTCAGTAACCAGCCAAAATTCATTCCATCATTCAAAAGCCCATGCATGGACACACCTCCAGAAAATCACTGTGTGGCAGCAAAAACCAACAGCCAACATAGAGTGTGAAAATAAATAGTACCTCTCTGGAAATCTCCATGTGCCTTTCTGCAAAATGTATGGCTTGCTCATGATTTCCCAGGGCAGTATATGCATTGCCTAAACTCCAGCATGCTCTTCCTTCACCAATTCTGTAAAAAATAAACATTTTTTGGTTAGTACCTTTACTGGCTGAACGCTAGGGGTCAGGGTGTTGTAGTATTGTCACAGCAAGATTGCTGCACCAAGGAAAATGAAGGCTGTCAGCAGAAACTTTCCAACACCCAGACATTAAACATCACAATTAAAGGAGTGGGATCTGGGTATAAGCAGAAATATGAGGAAATCTAATCAAAATTTTAACTTTTAAGCTGACAGAAAATAAAATGTGCTCAGTTTTGCAAGCATGGAACATTTTCTCAACTACTTTCTTTTCCCCAGATTCCATGCCTCATTATTCTTCCTCATATATTCTATCAGTTGTATATATATGTCATACATATGTTATGGAAGACTTACTTATCATTTAACTCCTGAGCAATCACAAGGTGTTTTAAATGATAATCAATTGCTTTTTCATAGTCTTGAAGCAAAGTGTATGTGTTCCCCAGGCTGTAGCAGGCCTGTGCTTCCACTGCTCTGTCCTGAAGCTGTCGAGCCAACTGCAGTGTCCTCCTGCAAGAAAGGATCAAGTCTAGCACTGCAAGAAGTTGCTAAGAGTGTAGTTGTGCAACTGAAAATCAGTCATACAACTAAAACAAACTAGGACACCTGGCAAATGTGCTGCTAATATATTGCTGTCTCAGGAACTCCACTGCAACCTGTTTCCATTGATGTAACAGAGCAGAATGATCCCTTAAACAGCATCACCTCCTTTGAATGGATTGCTTTAGCAATCATGGCTAGCACCCTTGCAACAGTTTAGTACCAGCATTACAATAAACACTGAAAATCTCCATCAACATGAGCAATCAGACCTGTAACCAGCAGCCAGCCTGCCCTGATGGGTAAGGTTA
>VYZU01035878.1:23891-33956 GCA_013401355.1 Ceyx cyanopectus
TCAGGTTTTTTTAGTGCATTTTGGGGTCGAGATTTTTGCCCATCTTTGGTGGCCATTACATCTGAGTTATTTCAGTGAGGCATCCTGACAGCTTTGATTCCCCAGGCTGTATCTTTACCTGTTAAATCATTGAATGTTCATACACTGGCAACAGGCTTGGGCTGACAGAGATGCACAGGCAGCAAAGCTGTAGCAACTTCTGGGCATAGGCAGAGGAAAAAAATAAAATAATGAAAAAAAAAAAATAAAAAATTTCTTGGAGGACAATAATTGTGAATACATGCAATTAACCTGCATTCTGGCATTGCTTGAACGATGGAAAGAATAACACTAGATGAACTATGCCACCTCAGAAGAGGAGATGGAAACATTACACTGGAAAACGTCTTATGACCTAAGGCAATTAAGTATATTTTTATAATGATAATTTAGATAAACTGAAAAAAGAGAAACATATCATAGTATGACCATCAAATATAAAAATGTTAAAGGAATTTTAAAATGTACAATTATCATTCATCAATTACATTATTTACCTTCTAGATCTAAGTTCTTATTGACAAGTAATTAATAATTTTTAAACAATAATTCTCAAGTACTCAACTCACCCAAATATCCTATCAAAGCTGCACCAATGGAGCGTGCTGGTCCATTCAGATGCCCTGCTGAGTTATGCAGCAGCTTCACGGGGGTGGCATTTTCATGAGAAGAAATTGCCAGCTGAACAAACCAAGAGAAAAAAATCAGGGGCTAAAGAGAAGAGGGTTTTTTTTTATGCAAGCCTGAATGCAACTTGGTTATTTTCCTCCTGTGATAAAGAGTAACATATAAGACAACAAAATTATGCTAGAGTCATTAAGAAGATGAACTGAAAAAGAATTCCACCAGATCATGGAATGGTTTCGGTTGAGTGGGACCTTTACAGGTCATCTCATCCAATCCACCTCCTGTGGACAAAGCCATCTTCCATGAAATCAGGCTGCTCAAAACACCATCCAACCTGACCTTGAACACTTCCAGAAATCTAGCCAACCTCTTCCAATGTTCCACCACCCTCATGATAAAAAGTTTCATATTTATGCTAAATCTAAATCCACACTCTTTCAGTTTAAAACTGTCATTGCCCTTAGTCCTGTCACATGCCCTGGTAAAAAGTCTCTCTCCTTTGTTCCTACAAACCCCCTCCCTGGATGTATTGGAAGGTTGCAATAGGGTCTCCTCAGAGCCTTTTTCAGGCTGATCTCAGCCTTTCTTCAGAGGTGGTCCTTTGAAGTAATTCCCTTTGAAGAAAAATGTAAACCAATATTCTGGTTTCAAAAACTGCATCACAGCGAGAGGACTAAGCTATCAGCTTTGTTCATCTGCAGTAGTAGAAATACTGTTCAGCAACATCACTTTACCTGTTTTTCAACAGGATTACACCTTCTATCTACAGTAAAAAGCCAAAGTGCCTCCAAAATACATAGCTACAAGTAATTTCACAAATGCAATTAAATCCAGGAGTATATGCAGTCTCCCTTTTTCTTTTTTTTTATTATTATTTTTTAAATGTGAACATGATTATGGGCAACTCTTCTGACAAGCTCAGTATTGCTCTTGGTTGCATTGAGCAAATTGCCTTGAAAGAAGTTGAAAGAAAGGAACAAACAAGTAATACACATTAACTGGCTTATTTCCCACCATACCTGTTTGGCAATAGCTTTACTATCCAACTTGTTGTAAACTTTCCTTATTTTTGCCACTGTAAACGAAGAAACTGACAGTGCATAGAGTCCAAAAGAGACCTTCTCCTCTGGTACCAAAGACACTGGAGATGGGTTGATTCCTTCAGACTTTGAATCTTTGCCTTAAAGACAAAATAAAAGTTCGCTTCAGTAAAAATGCTGTTTTCCTTTTCAGTTTCAAGAATAAATTAAGTAAATTATATTGCAGGCTAGGTACTGAAGAAAGGTTTTACAAATAGCTGAGCTGTGATAATCTTGATTGCTGTACCTAGTTTGATAATATATGAGTCAGGGAATAAAACTGCTATTTAAGATAAAAGGACAATGCAGAGCAAACACTTCCTTTCAAGGAGATCTATAATATTAACCCATGGCTTGGCCAAGCATACAAGATGTGGTGCTTCCTCATCTGAATTTTTTGGAAGGCAACATTATTCCTGTACTCAGCCTAAGAGCTGTTCCCTTCCCACATGAAGAAAAAAAGGTAATAAAAAAATCAAGAGAAGTATCTGGTACATTCTGCATCTCTGCCTGTGAAAACAGGCTTGTGACAATGGTNATGCCATGGCTACAAGTCCCAAAATAGCAGCAGCTCCACCAATGTACTGCAATGTAGTGGCAACAGGCTTGGGGACAAATGTTCTTACTCCTGAGCATAGGCAGAGGAAAAAAATAAAATAATGAAAAAAAAAAAATAAAAAATTTCTTGGAGGACAATAATTGTGAATACATGCAATTAACCTGCATTCTGGCATTGCTTGAACGATGGAAAGAATAACACTAGATGAACTATGCCACCTCAGAAGAGGAGATGGAAACATTACACTGGAAAACGTCTTATGACCTAAGGCAATTAAGTATATTTTTATAATGATAATTTAGATAAACTGAAAAAAGAGAAACATATCATAGTATGACCATCAAATATAAAAATGTTAAAGGAATTTTAAAATGTACAATTATCATTCATCAATTACATTATTTACCTTCTAGATCTAAGTTCTTATTGACAAGTAATTAATAATTTTTAAACAATAATTCTCAAGTACTCAACTCACCCAAATATCCTATCAAAGCTGCACCAATGGAGCGTGCTGGTCCATTCAGATGCCCTGCTGAGTTATGCAGCAGCTTCACGGGGGTGGCATTTTCATGAGAAGAAATTGCCAGCTGAACAAACCAAGAGAAAAAAATCAGGGGCTAAAGAGAAGAGGGTTTTTTTTTATGCAAGCCTGAATGCAACTTGGTTATTTTCCTCCTGTGATAAAGAGTAACATATAAGACAACAAAATTATGCTAGAGTCATTAAGAAGATGAACTGAAAAAGAATTCCACCAGATCATGGAATGGTTTCGGTTGAGTGGGACCTTTACAGGTCATCTCATCCAATCCACCTCCTGTGGACAAAGCCATCTTCCATGAAATCAGGCTGCTCAAAACACCATCCAACCTGACCTTGAACACTTCCAGAAATCTAGCCAACCTCTTCCAATGTTCCACCACCCTCATGATAAAAAGTTTCATATTTATGCTAAATCTAAATCCACACTCTTTCAGTTTAAAACTGTCATTGCCCTTAGTCCTGTCACATGCCCTGGTAAAAAGTCTCTCTCCTTTGTTCCTACAAACCCCCTCCCTGGATGTATTGGAAGGTTGCAATAGGGTCTCCTCAGAGCCTTTTTCAGGCTGATCTCAGCCTTTCTTCAGAGGTGGTCCTTTGAAGTAATTCCCTTTGAAGAAAAATGTAAACCAATATTCTGGTTTCAAAAACTGCATCACAGCGAGAGGACTAAGCTATCAGCTTTGTTCATCTGCAGTAGTAGAAATACTGTTCAGCAACATCACTTTACCTGTTTTTCAACAGGATTACACCTTCTATCTACAGTAAAAAGCCAAAGTGCCTCCAAAATACATAGCTACAAGTAATTTCACAAATGCAATTAAATCCAGGAGTATATGCAGTCTCCCTTTTTCTTTTTTTTTATTATTATTTTTTAAATGTGAACATGATTATGGGCAACTCTTCTGACAAGCTCAGTATTGCTCTTGGTTGCATTGAGCAAATTGCCTTGAAAGAAGTTGAAAGAAAGGAACAAACAAGTAATACACATTAACTGGCTTATTTCCCACCATACCTGTTTGGCAATAGCTTTACTATCCAACTTGTTGTAAACTTTCCTTATTTTTGCCACTGTAAACGAAGAAACTGACAGTGCATAGAGTCCAAAAGAGACCTTCTCCTCTGGTACCAAAGACACTGGAGATGGGTTGATTCCTTCAGACTTTGAATCTTTGCCTTAAAGACAAAATAAAAGTTCGCTTCAGTAAAAATGCTGTTTTCCTTTTCAGTTTCAAGAATAAATTAAGTAAATTATATTGCAGGCTAGGTACTGAAGAAAGGTTTTACAAATAGCTGAGCTGTGATAATCTTGATTGCTGTACCTAGTTTGATAATATATGAGTCAGGGAATAAAACTGCTATTTAAGATAAAAGGACAATGCAGAGCAAACACTTCCTTTCAAGGAGATCTATAATATTAACCCATGGCTTGGCCAAGCATACAAGATGTGGTGCTTCCTCATCTGAATTTTTTGGAAGGCAACATTATTCCTGTACTCAGCCTAAGAGCTGTTCCCTTCCCACATGAAGAAAAAAAGGTAATAAAAAAATCAAGAGAAGTATCTGGTACATTCTGCATCTCTGCCTGTGAAAACAGGCTTGTGACAATGGTTTGCTAGGAGAACCACTTCAGAGAATGGTACAAGAGATTAAAGACTTAATAAAAGACCAAAAGTCTGAGGTATCAAACGAATATCTAGCTGTATCTTTAATATTTTTTATGCAGTGCTTCTTGTGAAGCAGTGCAGACACTATGGTTGGCAGCTGTCCACAACAATTAAAGTGAGCATGAAAAACTGAGCTCCTGAAAGCTCAGCAGAGATTCACTATTTCTTCATTCCAGGTCAAAAGGTGTCTGCAGTTCCAGTGAAGAACATTTAACAGAGTTTAAAAATCATGAAGGTTCCTCACCTAAGGCTGAAACAGGTGAGAAGCTGGGTGTCTACGTAATTTGTTGAATCAGGGTCAAGTCTCACTTAACAGAGAGTATCAGAAGTCTTGGTTTCCCTATAAATGAAAATCTTCACTGGATCCTCTGATCACACATATTCCCTGAGAACATTCCTCCATTTCAGCAAACAGACAAAGATTCCTGCCCCTGAACTAGTAACTGCTTGCTCTCTGAAGGATCCTTCCAAGACTTAATGTGTCAGGCTTTAAAATATGTTTAAACATTAAATTCTCAGAAGATTACAACCTTCCTCAATAAAAGACAAACAGACAAAACTTCCAAAGGAAACAGTGCATAAGCAAATGGCAAATCAGACACAACTTCCCTGTAAAGGACAAGAGAGAAAGACTGCAAAGGCTCTTCCCTTTGCCAGGGTTCCCACAAATAAACATTATACTGAGGAAAACCAAGTATTTTGGAAAGAGGGGCCAAAACTGTAAGACATACAGCTCTAACTTCACCCTATGCTCAAACTCCTTAAGCTTTGGCACAGTGCACACTACATGGACAGAATTAACCCCAGAAAGAAACACACCCTTTGCTCCAGACCTACAACAAACAGAGCAAAGCAGCAATACACCAGCACACTGGGAAAAGTCAGGCTGTGAAGAGATGAAGAACTCTTAACCTCCTGGAGAACATGGGCCTTAGCATAAAGGCAGGAAGATCTTTTAATTTTTGGAAGTGAATGAACAAATTCGCCTTTGGGGAATTAGCTTTGGCTAATTCTCTACTTAAAACTTGCACACTGCCAGTTGAACCACCTTCCAGGAGACAAAAATAACTGACTAGAAGATACTTACATCCAGAGTCATTTGCCAGGCTTGTCTAGCTGACAAAAAAAGCAAGTATGTGACACACATGACCCAGTTCAATTCCTTGGGGTTTTTCACTGAAGATGGGCATTGAAACCTACCTTCTTTTTCAAGACACTTTGTTCTTTCATAGCCTGAACATCAGCTACATTTGAGGGTGTCTGTCACCACAGCAGGGAAAGTTTTTACCATGAAAAGTAAGACTGTGCGCTCCCTGTACATACTTTGTTTCCCTACCACTCTCATCACTCACTGCTTCCTTCCCTGAGATAGTGACACTTTTCTCACCAGAAGAGCTGGAGAATATTATCGTTCTTATGGGGAAAGAAAATGCAAGGACAAGATGATTTGATAAGTTCCCCATTTTTATTTATGCTTCACTGAAAAGCCCTGTGATAGACAGGTAAAGCAAAGAGCACCTTCTGATGTAATGCTGATGTCAGTGAGGAGATCCTCTAACTGCAAAGGAACACAGCAAGCTCTACAAAACAGGAACATCTTTCTAGTGACAGTGTATCTTACCGGAGCAAATGAAGAATCCATTGCCTGAATATTTAAAAACAGGGCTATAGACACACATTTCTAACAAGGTTATTCACATCTTTTTGTGCTGCACTGCCCTCAATTTCAAACAAGAATGATTACAAAATATGAGAGCCCATATTTGTTAACAACAAACGCTTAAAGACTATGTGCTGCACTATAATCCTTCCCTGCTGATTTTTTTCTCCCCTTAGTTGACCTATGCAGGCTCTATAAATGACATTTCCAGACATCTGTGCTTAAAGTTCAGAACACATTGATAACACTCCTTTGGAAATCTGCATTCAAAACTCATGAGTTAAAATGCCTTTCCAATTTCCCTTTCTACAGATAAATAATAAATAATATACAACATGAAGAATCACAGAATGGCAGGGGTTAGAAGGGACCTCTGGACATGATCAAGTCCAACCTCCCCACCAAAGCAGGGTCACCCAGGACAGGTCACACAGGAACAGATCCAGGTGGGTTTGGAAAGTCTCCAGAGAAGGAGACTCCACCGCCTCTCTGGGCAGCCTCTTCCAGGCTTTATCACCCTCACAGGAAAGAAGTTTCTCCTCATGTTGAGGTGGAACCTTCTATGCTTGAGTTCATACCCCTTGTTCCTTGTTCTATCACAAGGCACCACTGATAAGAGACTGGCCCCTTCTACTTGACACCCACCCCTCAGATATTTGTAAACATTCATAAGATCCCCTCTCAGGTTCCTCTTTTCCAAGCTGAAGAGCCCCAGCGCTCTCAGCCTTTCCTCACAAGAGAGAAGTTCCAGTCCCTTCATCATCTCTGTAGCCTCTGTTGGACTCTCTTCAGTATTTCCCTGTCCCTCTTGAACTGGGGAGTCCAAAACTAGACACAGCACTTCAGGTGTGGCCTCACTAATGTGAATGCGACTCACTAATAACGACAGCTTTAAGCATGCCTCACCGGTGTAAAACCAAAGTGAGGATACTAGTGAGGATATAAAGTGAGAAACACAGAAGATTCCATTGCATCCGGGCCAAGTTACTCACTGACATTTGAATTGTACTTACATGGTACGTATACTGCTTGAAAGCTTCCAACGTAATTTGGTCCCAGCTCATAAATGGTGCTAATACCTGGGGCAGGCAAAACTTCCTCCAGGAAATGTGTAGGGCCCAAACGCCACACTAAGGAAGAGACCTGGCGCTGCGCGGGTGGCGTGCCAACGTAGGCATAAACAGTGCTGACCACGGGTGGGTTGGCAGAACCAGATCCACTGGGACTGCTGTGAATATAGTGAAGCTGTAAGAGAAAAAAAGAACAGTCAGGTTATTTGAAGACAGCATGAGGACCACGAAAAGAAAGTAGGCAGATCAGAATCACAGAATGGTAGCGGTTAGAAGAGACCTGTGGAGATCATCAAGTCCAACCCCCCTGCCAGATCAGGGTCATCCAGGGCAGCCCACACAGGAACAGATCCAGGTGGGTTTGGAAAGTCTCCAAATAAGACAACTTCACAACCTCTCTGGGCAGCCTGTTCCAGGCTCTGTCAGTTTCACAGTGAAGAAGCTTCTCCTCATGTTGAGGTGGAACTTCAAATATTCTAGTTTATACTCATTATTCCTTGTCCTATTACTGAGCACCACTTGAAAAGAGACTGGCCCCTTCCACTTGTACACCCACCCCTCATATATTTATAGACATTCATAAGATCCCCTCTCAGGCTTCTCTTCTCCAGGCTAAACAAACCCAGGGCTCTCAGCCTTTCCTAATAAGGAAAATTTGGGAAATTTGCGAAAGTATGGTTTTTGTGTTTGGTTTTTTTGTTGTTTTGTCAAAGCAGGAGATGTACCGAAAGATTGCTATGGAATACACGGTATTCTGATACCATAAAGCAAAATGTCAGTGAAGAACATTAACCAGAAATAAATTAAAAAATCAGAGGTTAATTGGCTTTCAAAAGATGAAGGTGTGTATGGAAACACAGGATGAGAATGTGAGAGCTCTGTGCTAAAGAATGAAGTTGTATCTTGAGTCTAAAAACATGGTGCTCTGTGATGGTCATTAATTTTTGCAAAAGCAATATAGTGATCTCAAACTTCTGTTCTTTCTCCTCCTTCTTCTGCCAGTGTAAACATGCCTTTGGTAATTATACTGAAGTTGCAAACATGATGAACTCTATTTGGTAAGGTTTTTCAGACAGCAATAAAACAATCAAATAAGATGCTGGCCTACCTATGACAACAGAAACAATCTCAGAGGCATTTTCTATCTACCTGGTAAAAATTGTTACCAGCTACTGAAGTAGTCATGTAGTCAATGTACACCCCACCCCAGGTTTAGTTTAGTGCCTTAAGGCCCACACCTGCCAGATACCAAATGATCTTTGGTTATCAGTTACAGGCCAGGAATACTTTGTGATCAATGGACAGGTCCAAAGTGCTCTTTACTGCTCTCTGCTTTTGGCCTTCCAGTTTCTTTCACCTAGCAACAAAATATTGACATTTACGACTAGAAGTGTTTCCTCTGCAATCAACTATAGCAACAGTGGCCATCTCAGTGCCTATCAGTGACAAGGGGATGCTATTTCTGGGGTGGGAAGAGGGTCAGAAAAGGAACAACCTGAATAAATTGGCCAAATTGTAATACTCTGTAATCTCCTTGTCACTCATGATCCTGGGATAAGGCTTCTTCAGCTTTTTATGACCCTTCTAATGAACTTAGTCAGCAGCACAGCCATGCTACACTCCCCTCACGTTCAAAGGTACATGTCCACTTCATGATGCCTGAGAAGCTTTTGTTATATTCTCCTCTCACCAGGACTGAGGCTGGCTCTGAACTGTGTAGTGACTCCTTTTTTGCAAGGCTTCTCATTTGGAGGATCTTTAAGTTGTTGGTTTTTTTTCTAGGGGGTGCATTTTGTTCTTGTTTTGTGGGGGGGGGGGGTTTGTGGGGGGGTTTTGTGCATATATGCACAGAGGGGGAGATCACTCCAACAAGTAAAAATGAGGATTTAAAGTTTTCTTTTACCTTAACAGTGTTAACAAGCTGTCCATCAAGGTAGAGTGTAGCTGTACTGTTCTTCAGCATGCCTTTACTCATGACCAGAACTAGGTGATGCCACTGGCCTTCCACAATGAGGTCACCACAGCGGAAACGGGCGCAACAAGGAAGAATTTCATAGAAGGACGATTCCTCGCTGAAGTCATCGACTAAAGGAAAAGCACCAGTTAGTGGGCACCAGCAGAAATGCTATAAGAAGCTTCAACCAGATGACTGGGTCATTAGACTTCATGCAAAACAATCTAGAGAAATACATTAAAGTCAAAGTTTTAGAAAGCATGCAGTTAAAAAAACCAATGCAATTAACAAGAAATTAATAAAGTTATATGATTAAAAAGAATGACTTTATACTTTCAAATACAAAAACTGAAAGAATCCGTTTTGATAAAGTATATTGCCACAGTTTAAGAGATTGAACATCCTTAAATATTTGCATATTAAGACACTAGTATAGTTTGGTGGTCTCAACAACAGGTCTCTTCTTCCTTTGCCTTAATTATTATCTTAAGAAAATTCTCAGGGTACAGTTAGACTTTTGACAATTACATTTTATTTTCTCTCCTTCTACCTTCCATTGGAGATTTTCACTGGAATGACAAGTTTTTACTAACTTTCTCATGCTACTGCAAAAGTGACAGAAAGACCTTTTGTTCTTTTTCAAAAAAAAATAAAATAAATTTTTTACAGCAGTAGTCAGGAAGAATAACAGATGTCTCTCCAAGTTTACAGAGCTATTTCTCACTTTTCTTATGCTGCAGAGAGAACAATACCCATACTTCCCAGAATTTCTCCTCACACTTCCCTGCTCTACTGTGGTCTCCTCTACAGGCCCCACTACCTGCTCCATTGTGGTCCTTTCCAGGTGTGCAGGGGAGCTCCTCTCCTTCT
>VYZU01035879.1:0-20002 GCA_013401355.1 Ceyx cyanopectus
AGAATTAAAATCATATTTTAATTTTAACTAACAATCCAAAAAGCAAATCATGATCAAAAAAAGAGACCTTCCCCAGATAAAATTATCAGTGCACCTACTCAAGGTATCATTTTAAATATATTTGGAATGTATATTACTTTTAACCCTATCAAGGACCATGGCCACAAGAACACCCCTAAGGCAAAAGAAAGAGTAAAAGAAGCTTTTGGGAAAAATTGTGTACACAAGCCTTTCTTTATTCAGCCAAGCTGAACAAGAGAAGTCATTCACCTTGTTCAGAGTAAAAAAATGCAGTTCGATCCAGCCTGTAAACTAGAGTCGAGCCACACACATCAGATCCACCGTAACAAAGACAGCAGTTTCAGACATACCAGTAACTGTGTGTGGGCTCCAGTCTCTCAGTCTGGGCATGTTGAGAGCGGCACACGGTGCATGCATCTGCTTAACAGGACTAAGTTTCAGCATTGGAAGGAAGACAGACAATTGTTTCTACAAGAGAGAAGCATCTCTGGTGCTTAAGGTAGAATCTCGGGTCTCCAAAGAGTATCTTTCTGTCAGAATGCAAGTGGGCTTTTTGCAAGTTGTTTTAAACATTCAAGAGTCAGATGTATCCTTTGATGCAAGCAGTTTCCTATTATACAATCATCGAGGTACTGAATAGTCAGCAGAGGGCTCTTACTGCTGGAACAAATTCCAATCAAAGCATAGGATGTCTGTGCTGAGAACAAACGAGGAGCCCAGTGAAGAGCAACTCAGTGTAATCTGCTGAGTGTGACTTTACATGATATGACAGATGATATCTTAAGGACTGACAGATCAAAGAACTTCTTAGAAAAAGCTTTAGAAATGTGATTCAGTTTATAGTGCAACATTGCTGAAGTCTTAGGTAAGACGATAACAGAAGTTACTGCTGTAGTCAAAAGGAAACTTAAGGGCTACCTTTTAAATGGTTCTGTAAACTTTCAGGAAATAAGCAACCAGAGCAGAGAAGATAAATAGGGAGAGACATCACTGTCAATTCTTTAGAAGACCAAAACTTCCACAGCTTTTAATCCAAGCAAGCAACAGCTATAGAATATTTCAAAATCAGCAGTTTTAAACTGCCACATTTTGACACTAGAAGTTATTTGCTGTTCCACAGCTGAGCATAAAACCAAGTTTTACTCCAGCCCTAGAAGACGAGTTCAGTATTGAATAGAAATCCTGAGGCCAGGTCCCAGTGCAGCACCATAACCACTAAATTCCCCTGTGAAAATCTGACCAGTATGGGGCTTTCCAGTCACCACCTGTATTCCAAAAGCATGGTAAGCAGAAATTTTTTTGAACCTGATGGAAGAGGGAGAAAAAAAAAAAATAAAAAATCTGTATAGCCAGAAAGAGCATCTTAGCTATCCAAACAGGGCCAGGGCTTTAATTAACCCGCTGTCAGCAGGCAGTTAAGCACTGTCTTGCACTTCACCAGTGACTGCCTGCACTGTCTTGACTCAGAGAAAGCAGGCAGAATTATGTCAGCATCACAGGCTAATGCCTCCTGGAATTAACTGCAGGTTAGAACAGTTTTTACCCTTATGCCACTGATAATTGAGGACCACAGGCTATCTATCCCTAAGCATTCTTACAGGCTTGATCAGAATCAGACTCACTGCCACTCAAAGACAGCCTAAGCCAAAAAAAAAAGAAATAAATTAGGACAACACAACAATTTTTACTAATGCTAAACTTATTGTGCATGAAGAACTGGCAAGATAGCCCATTTGAGTGAATGTATTTAGGAGGTACTGTGAAATTGCAAATGCACAGATCTAATTTTTCAAATCACTTGGCTTGCTGTGAAGCAAGGAAAAAAGACAGAATTCAAGAGAGTGAGCACAAGGAGAAAAGCTATAAAAATTAGCTATGTGCTAGGAGATTTAACTTTAAAAAATTAACTAGACCAGCAGGACAATTAATAGGTCTACTGGTCCATATAATATTTTTCATTTGTAGTTCTTATCTTTCCCAGTCTGTGAAAACTTTGAATGGCAAATAAAGTGTCACAGCTACTACATCTTATAGATTTCCAAATTTTTGTCAAGGAATATTGCAATCCCAGGATTGATTTCTGGTACAAGAGGTGGTTTTCATCTGTATTTGATTAGTCCAAAAGGCCTGTAGCTGCTTTATATTACATAGAGTTGCTTCTTAATGCACTATGTATTAACAGGCAAGGAGAAGAAATAGCCCGAGACATTTGCAATGAGATGTTCTTGACAGGTCTGTGAACCTGGTGATCTAAATGTGAAATGATAAAGTCTCAGCTCCCTGATGGTGAGGGCTATGCTAGTATCTGTGCATCTCAGGTACTGAGGTCCCTTAGAAAACAGCTGTATTTGCTCCCAGATGTATCTTGCACCCCTCTACAGACCCATGGATCTTACCTGCCTTTGGTCCCACAGTCAGTAAATATTGCACATCTTTATAAACACATTTCTTGCACAATTGAGTATCGTACTAAATTTCACAATACTGCTCTAAGCAATCTATTCAACACATGCTCTGTTTTGATTCCAGTGGATTAACTCTCCAACACACAAGGGACTTTAAGACAAAAAACAAAGTTAATTATGGTCAAAACAGCAGCAAGACATAAGTCATTTCTGTGAGGTTTCACACTATATGTACTTCATAGTGTCCCAAGTAACACTGAATATATTTAAGTTCACATTTAACTTTGCTCAGGTAAAGACTTCATGCAACCACAGTTAACTAATCAAGCGTTCCTTCCAGCCCCCATGAGGCAATAATCAATATAATATTCCAGGATAAAGAGGGTACTCTCCTGGGCTGGATCTTAGTTTGCTGAGAGCCTGAAGATGCCACAGGACTAGAAAGAGTTTCAGAGACTAACAAACTAAATGCAAACTCTAAGTAGACAAATTTATCAGCAGGCCAAAACTGGTTTGGTATAGCCTTGGCTCACACACTGCACCCATATGAAGTTAATGCACTCCTCATGTGTAATCCTAATGAAAACAAGTATTTGAGAAGAGATACAAGTTCTACTCATCACAGCTCAATTATGACTTCAAAGATCCCAGAGTAATAACATGAAGGTAAGCATATCCTGCATTAAGCACAAATTGGCCAATTATAACTAGTCATACTGAAAAGAACTATAATTGCACCATCTTAAGTGACCACACTGATCTTGTCTTCTGTTTTTAAGACTGTGGTCTGAAGGGCTTGGGGATGCTTCTAGTCAGTTGTGACTTCATTATAAGGGTGCCTACATCCACTAGAAAAAAAAAATATAGTAAAATAGTATATAACCATTCTACATTAAAGAAAGTTTAAAACCACTTACATCCAGCCACTCTTTAATTAGGCCTATGACTATCAGTGGCAGTGGCAGGAAAAAAAAAGATTTGCTAAGTCATGATCCAGGTAAGGCTCATGGCACAATTCCTTGTTGGAAGCTAGCAGGCCAGAGGGAGGGACAAGGCATTCTCTGAAGTCTCAGATGTACAGTTGTTTCTTGGTAGTGTTTGAAAGACGTCAGTAAAGTCTTACTATTCAAGCCTGAACACTTTGCTTGCACATCCCTTCCTCTGTGTCTCTAAAGCTTTCTAAAATTAGAGGGGGAAAAAAACCCCAACCTGTTTTCATCATCAGTGTAACACTACTATGCACAGTAGCATTTTAGCCAGGGATATGAGCCTACAAGAGATTTGGAAACCAGGGCTGGATTTTTGCCACATAACATGTAGTTCCTTTTGACAGACAAATGAAACAAAGACTGAAGGTGCTCTCAGATATTTTAATTATTTTTTTTTAAAGTATACATACTTACTAACACCATACACTAGAGATTCCAAGCACCCTGGAGATTAAGAGCAGTTCATACTTACAAGTAGGTTAGAAACCATTTCTGTTACTTGGAGGTACTGCAAGAGGGAGGTAGTTTTGCAGGGTCATGACATACCTTCTGTCACACTGCTTTAATATACAACTGAACACTACCCATAATCAGTGAAAAACTAATATGAAGTTTAGGATATATAAAGTATCTCCTTCCACAGTGAAAAGATTTCTGTTTCAGTAGAAGGTCATGTTTGCTCATGCAGGATAAGCTGAAAGAGGTTCGGCTTTATCTCAGTTTGTGTGCAAACACACAAAAGTGACTGAGGCTAGTAAGCAACCTGAAGAGCCCACTGCTGGCATTTGGAGTCTCTGCTGTGCACATCTACCAGTGTCCTGTCAAAGCTGCAGCCTGTGCTGTGCTTTCAAAGACCAGATAGAAGAGTGATAAGTGCCACAATCAGCTCCCAGTGTTCAAGAGGCTTAAAATTAGTTTCTGAAGCTGTCAGCTTTTCAAGGTGTAATTTGCCTGTCTTTGTTGTTCAGGAACAAAGAGAAGATGATCCTTGTTTTACTTTTTGATGCTAAAGTTTCATGGGTTTGAGTTTTAAACGCCAGTATATTCAATATTAGCACTGTTTTTGAAACCCCTACACTTTTCCACAGCATACCTTAATTCTGTAAGCTTTAAGAGCTAATACTGAGAAGTGAAGAGATTAAGCTGAACTTGTTTTATGCTTATTTATGCAACTGGCAAGGAAATTCATGGCATATGAGACTTCATCCTATCCTGTTGCTATTTACAGATATCTATTGACAACATGCACCAGACTCCAATGTTATACACATGGCACAACCTCAGCACTACAACACCTGGAACCACATTTAGTATTTGAAATACTAACAGCTCACAGGGTTATTCATAGACTAACAGATTCTTTAGCACCTTGTATACACAAATGCCAAAACTTCAGGAGGCATAACTGCAGAGAAAATTGAACTGAAAATACTTCTAAGCTTTTTTTTTTCAATTAAAAAGTGTACCAAGGATTAGTGCTTTAATCCAGAATGGAAAAAAAAATAAAAACACTCCCCAAACCTCAGCCTGTGTCTACATCATTTGTGAAAGTAGAAGAGACTGGACCAAAATACCTTTTACTAGCAAGTAGTAGAAAGAGACAAAAAACAACTGTAGCAGTTCAAGACTCCTCTGGATTGGCATCTTGTTACAGCTACTGTCAGATCCAAGATGCTAACAGAAAAGGGTAAGAATAGGGTAAAAAGTTTTTTGACATTTTCTTCATTCACACTCCTCCAATACTCCAGCCATCTATGAATCAGACATCCTCAGAAAAGCTCAAAAACAAAGCAAAACAGAAAGGAAACACCTACCTAGGAAGGGGGATTTAGGTATAGAGGGACATGTGTTTTACACCCATCCCCTCACCTCAAATAAATCACATTTATTACAAGCTTTGCTTGTCATTTATTTCACATACACCCTGGGAGTCGTACCTGTAGCTATCACCAATTAAAACAGCGTGCCCCATATACTCACACTGCTTCGTGGGAGGCCCCGTGCAGAAGCAGCAGCTCAACAATGCTCAGATGCCCATTCCTGGCAGCGTCATGTAGCGGAGAGTCATTCTGATAGCCCGTAGTGTTCACCAAGGCCTTGTGCTGCAGCAGCAGCTCCACCACAGCCTTGTGCCCATGATTACACGCTTCGTGCTAGACACGAGAACCCATAAGAGAGGAGACAAGTGAGGCAGAAATCAGAAGCAGCATTGTGTCACACCAGTTAATGCGTGCGTTTTCAAACGCCTCTCAGTACTGCATTGCACTCATGCCATGAATTAACCTTGGAACGCAGCACTAATAAAAGGTGCAGAGAAGAACTGAACAAAGGCCAGCTGTGTGCAAATTAGACTATGGGGAACAAAGCCTCCCCCACTACAGAAATATTCTTCAAAAGAGAAAGTAGTCAGGGTTGAAAAGAATCCTTTGTTTATTTTCTCTAATTTGAGTGAACTGTTTTTTTGTTCAACTACTTGACATATTTCCAAAATGATAAAGAACACCAAGGACATTAAGAACCCATAAAATATACACATTGCTGCAACTGATTGTTTTCTAGTAACCATAGTTATATTTTTTGCATTTGCAGAATTGGAGGCTGAAAGATTTCTTGGCATGCCCTACACCTAGCAAAGGTAAATTGAATGTGGTTAGTCAGTAAGTTGCCAATAAATTCTTTTAAACTTCTTTATTGTCACTTCTTCACTTTGCATAATTCTGCCACCTAAATGTATGTAAAGGGAATTAAAAGATGAGAGAGGAAAAGGAGGGATGAAATGAAACCCAATCAGCAGCTAGATGACAGAAGAAACCTCCAGCACTCACCAGTGGTGTCCAGCCAGCATTATCTTTGACATTGGGATCTGCTCCATTTTTCAGCAGCTGTTCAACAGCTACTAAGTCACCCTACATGAGAAAAAAAACCAAAACATAGTTAATAAAAAATAGTGAAGAGGATACACAAAGACAAACTTTTAAGAGATTCAGAATTATAAATTTAGCTGCAATAAAAATGTAATGATACAAGTCTTCCATTTAGATATTGTCAGCATAACAAAAACTCAACTGCTTTGGAGACCATGGTTTATCATTACTGTTCATTTAGGAGCACCTACACATTTTACAGAAATAGATGAAAATGATGAACATAACAGACTCAATCAATGGCCAAATTCATGCTGACTGTAGTCTGTTCACTAGAGTCAACTGCAAGGATTAAAATCTGGAATATTTATTCATAATTTCCCTGTCCTTCAAATATTTTTCCAAACTAATCCAAATCAGTGACTAGAAACACATGGAGGTAAAACAGATAGTAAGCCTGACAAGCTTCTTTAAATTGTTTTCCCACAAGTCAAAAGGAAAAGCGTTTTATTTAATTCAGCAATTACTACTCATGTTGAAACTCCCCGACACACTCTGACAGTTATTCCACCAAAATAGTTTTCATTTGATTTTTGGAAGAACGCTCTATTCATTTTTGACTGTAAGCAAGGAAATGTACGTGGAAAAAGGTGCAAAGTGATACAGAGATTATGTGAAGAAGAAAGAGGCTGAATAGAGACAAGGTGAAGGAAGCAAATGGACAGAATTTGTGAATCAGAATAGTTCTGTCTGGAAGAAACCTTCAAGATCACGGTGACAAACTGTTAACCCAGCACTGCCAGATCACCACTAAAACATGTCCCTCTGCACCACATCTCCTTAGCTGTGAAACCCCTCCAGGGATGGGGACTCCACCACTGCCCCAGGCAGCCCAGGCAAGGGCTTGACAAGGGCCCACAAACAAATTTTTCCTCATGTCCAACCTCAACCACCCCCAGCACAGCTTAAGGCTATTTCCTCTTACCATAGAATGCTTTGGGTGGGAAGGGACCTTGTGCCTTGTGATAGGACCCAGCTTTCTTGTAGGCCTGAAATTATCCTATTGCTTGTTCCTTGGGAGAAGGGACTGACCCCACCTGGCTCCAAGCTTCTTTCTGGTCTCTCCTAAGCTTCCTTTTCTCCAAGCTAAAATCAGCAGTTTTGACTAAACATAAAAAGCAAGTATAAGAGCAAGCTGGTAATAAGACTGGAGCATAAACAGATGCAGCTATAAATAGGCAAGGAGAAGCCTCCTGCAGAAGCTAAAGCAAAGAAATCTCTGCAGTGCAGGTCTTAAAAGCAGGTTGGAAAAGTAACCCCAAGAGACTAAAAACACTCTGCACACCTTCTCCTTTCACAGCACCATCCACAGCCCAGCACACTAGCACTTACAACTTGCTTTGTGATACTTCAGCGAGCTCCTGCTTCTGGCATTCATCACTAAAGAGCAGCAGTGGAGCCAAAGACCTGCAGGAACAGACCAAAATGCTCAACCTGTTTTGGTTGAATCATCTTCCTGCCTCTGGACCTTACTTTGATAGTTGTAATTTCTCTGCCTCAACCAACCAAGTGAAATCAATGAAAAATTAAAATATTTTCATATATGTTGCTACTGTATCATCAAGTCACCAAGCCAGTATTTTATTCTTCCTCCTCTAACACCTTTCTCACTGTAGTTTTCAAGATCTTCTGATGGAATTCAGTGCCTGCACAACAGGCCAGCAAAAGGGAAATGTGCCCTCTTCTCTGTCACTGTAACAGGTAGTCAGGTATGCTACTCAAATCTGTCTTAATTGGTGGATTAATTAATATTAGGCTGGCAAAGTGTCTAAAAGAAATGCTCAACATTTGTTATCTGCTGTCCTTCTAGGGCACAGAGCTGTGGACAATAGCTTTGTTAACTATTATTATAGAGTCCACACAGGGACTTCCATTGGAGCCCAAAGCATAGCAGCCACACAGGAAAGGGGGCATAATTCATAGGACACTACATACAAACATGATTTTTTGCACTACAGTACTTTTTAAGAAAGTAAAAACTTTACATTAAATATAGATTAACTTGTATGCTCAATGATCTGCAGCTTTAAAGGGTTCATTCAGCTCTGGATGGAAACATCTCAAGCCATAGCCAAATCATCTGAGATTTCAGTATTCACTAAAACTAGAATATAAGATTATTAGAAAAATAGGTTAGTTTCATGTAAGGTATAGGTTTATATAAAAACAGAACAATGTTTCTCGCATTGGATCAGAGTGAATGCCTACCTAAGCAAGCACCCCAGCCTCATCAGTGACTGCAGTAGTTGCTAGACAAAGCAAACAGATGTACCATATTTTTCCATTAAACTCTTCCAGTTTCTAACTATTTTCAGCTCAGGTACTTCCCAAGTCCAAGTGGTGNCATGGTTTATCATTACTGTTCATTTAGGAGCACCTACACATTTTACAGAAATAGATGAAAATGATGAACATAACAGACTCAATCAATGGCCAAATTCATGCTGACTGTAGTCTGTTCACTAGAGTCAACTGCAAGGATTAAAATCTGGAATATTTATTCATAATTTCCCTGTCCTTCAAATATTTTTCCAAACTAATCCAAATCAGTGACTAGAAACACATGGAGGTAAAACAGATAGTAAGCCTGACAAGCTTCTTTAAATTGTTTTCCCACAAGTCAAAAGGAAAAGCGTTTTATTTAATTCAGCAATTACTACTCATGTTGAAACTCCCCGACACACTCTGACAGTTATTCCACCAAAATAGTTTTCATTTGATTTTTGGAAGAACGCTCTATTCATTTTTGACTGTAAGCAAGGAAATGTACGTGGAAAAAGGTGCAAAGTGATACAGAGATTATGTGAAGAAGAAAGAGGCTGAATAGAGACAAGGTGAAGGAAGCAAATGGACAGAATTTGGGAATCAGAATAGTTCTGTCTGGAAGAAACCTTCAAGATCACGGTGACAAACTGTTAACCCAGCACTGCCAGATCACCACTAAAACATGTCCCTCTGCACCACATCTCCTTAGCTGTGAAACCCCTCCAGGGATGGGGACTCCACCACTGCCCCAGGCAGCCCAGGCAAGGGCTTGACAAGGGCCCACAAACAAATTTTTCCTCATGTCCAACCTCAACCACCCCCAGCACAGCTTAAGGCTATTTCCTCTTACCATAGAATGCTTTGGGTGGGAAGGGACCTTGTGCCTTGTGATAGGACCCAGCTTTCTTGTAGGCCTGAAATTATCCTATTGCTTGTTCCTTGGGAGAAGGGACTGACCCCACCTGGCTCCAAGCTTCTTTCTGGTCTCTCCTAAGCTTCCTTTTCTCCAAGCTAAAATCAGCAGTTTTGACTAAACATAAAAAGCAAGTATAAGAGCAAGCTGGTAATAAGACTGGAGCATAAACAGATGCAGCTATAAATAGGCAAGGAGAAGCCTCCTGCAGAAGCTAAAGCAAAGAAATCTCTGCAGTGCAGGTCTTAAAAGCAGGTTGGAAAAGTAACCCCAAGAGACTAAAAACACTCTGCACACCTTCTCCTTTCACAGCACCATCCACAGCCCAGCACACTAGCACTTACAACTTGCTTTGTGATACTTCAGCGAGCTCCTGCTTCTGGCATTCATCACTAAAGAGCAGCAGTGGTGGCAAAGGTTCACCCCATGGGAAAAGACACCGCAAACTCTGTTCCAGAGTTTTTGCTGCACCCTCCACAGCTGATTTTTTTTAGGGTGTTTTTTTTGTTGTTGTTTGGTTGTTTTTGTTGTTGTTAGTTTGGTTTGCAGGATCCACTCCAAGCATTTCAAGACAACCACTAACAATTTCTCTACACCAGGGTGTTGTGATCCCCAGTGAAGAAGAGACTAATATATAAATAGGTATCTAGCTCTTGGCCAAACTCGCATAATAAATATATATTAATATATTGCTCATAAGTAGTGTCAAGGTATTTGTAAGTGTTACTTCACAGCATACCTTAGAAAAGGTGAAAGGGTATGATATTAATATTTAAATACAACAAAAATAAATAATCCTTTTTTTAAATTTTTGTTATCAAGGAAAACTCTGGAAAACACTAGTTTTAATCTTAGCTCTTTAGTTAGAGAAAATGTTAAGTCACACCCTGCTCAGCAGAAATAAATCCAGCAAGCAACAAGTAGAAACTCAAAATTCACTAAAAAAATGCTGCGAGTCACTGACTTTACAACAGACAAGAAAATTAACACATCAGAGAAATCTCACATATTATATTCACAACCCAGCTGTCCCAGCAAAACGGCACCTTCCACAGCAATTAAGGAAGATGCTGCTGCTAGAACACTTTGTGGAAGGTAAGACAGCACTCAGCATTAGATCACTTTCTACAGCGAGAAGATACAATTATCTATAATGACTGAGATCTGAGCTTATCATTTAATGTTAAGTTTGCAAACGTGTACAGCAAGGCTTTGACATTTTGAGAGTACTGCTTTTGAGCAATAAGCACAGCTAGCAGTGTGTGTGTGCATTAGGCTGTATCACAGCTTTTCAGAGGAATTCTTTGAGCAGTGCTGCAGTTGCATTGAAGGAGACAATGTCAGCGTGGACATCGGTCCTGAAATATCCACAAAAGATCCACAGAATCCACTCAGAATTCAGGTGTGAGTCAAAACCAGAAAACATGTTTTGCTGTTTACAGAAAACAAATACTGTCATTGCCTCAGCTGTAAATGGAACCTGCTTCCTGCAACCAGCACCTAGTGATGAGAGTGACAGAAAGAACGGGAAGCTGTCACAAAAGTTGTACCGCAGTGGCTGGATGGGTGCTGGCAATCAGGGTTACAAGGGATACGGTAACAAACTTGCTATGAACATTCTCCTTGCAAAGAAGAACATGCCTTTTGTCCCCTCAGAGGTTCTTCAGTTAGTTACTATATTGCAAATGTTTAGTTAAAAAAGAAAAAGAGGAAGACAAAATTTCAAGAACCAGATACTTAGACGACACATGTGGGGGTCCCTCCTGCAAAGAGGACCATCATCACCTGACAGTGATCCAGAAGTAAAATAAGTGCAGTTAACAAATTGACCAATTCTATCAGAGTTGATGGAATTACTCACACAGTTAAAAATCCATAAATGTCTTGCTCGGCTCTAACCGAAAAAGGTTAAGCAACTTAAGAGATTTAAAAACCCAGACAGACGTGCCTATATACCATGTGTCCTTCCTCCACAAGTAGTGAAAGCAAAAGACTACACTGATACCATCTATTGCTTTGAGATTACCAACTGAAACACATTTCATAAAGCTGTACTTGGCTAGTATTTAATTACTTAACCTAGCAATGCTAGCATAAAATCAGCAGCCCCAAACACAGCAGGGTGGGGGGGAGGGCTCATAATCCTACCAGATTATCTGAGGAGGTGCCCTCACAGATTGTGCTAGCAGAGCAGCAACATAACTGGAGATGCTACTTGCTCAGAAACAGAACAGGGCAAACACCAAGTTGGAAAACAAACACTTCTGAGTGTTTTTTTATCTCATTATCAATGAAGGATTATAGCCAGCTTCTGAAAAGGCTGGAACTACCACAGAATGTAAAATTATCCATTCAGAAGAAACAAAAAGTATATTTTAACTCATAACAAAGCTTATGTTTAGTGACAAGACAACAATGTAATGAGTTTGCTCTTTCTCTGCTACTGCTTAAGGGAACTCTGAAAACCATAGAGGCGAGAAAGGCATTGGGGCCATCTGTTGGCAGATGTAGAAGACAGCATTAGCTTACAAAAAGGGCATTTGCACAGCTTCACAAGCACTCCCCCCACCAGGGGAATTTAGTTCCTGTAGACACAGACGGCAAGAGCACTGCAAACCATTCTCACATGGATTATACAAGGATTTTGGGGGTTGTTTGATTTTCTTTCAAGTCAATTTTGTGATGATTTTAACATTGACAGATGGTTAAGAACTGCAAGTGTCCTTTCAGTCCTATTTTATAGTGTTGGTTTTGGTTTTTTTTTCATTTTACCCTTTACTGTTTCCATTAACCATAGATATCTACCACACAGAACTCACATTAAATTATTAAGTTAATGAAAATGTACTCTACCAGTTCAAAAGAGGTCCAAAGAATTAGGGCAGGCAGTACATGAAAAGGATGCTAAAAACCTGAAACATTTCAACCAAACACTTATCCCTTCATTTGCAGAAGTAACCAAGTGACTTTAATCTTTAGGTCAAATGAGTGAACACTCCCCCACTCCACCCCACCCTGCTCCATCCTTTCAAACCCAAATACATTTGCTTATGAATGTTAGGGTGGCAGTAGAAGGTAAACTGGGTTATTTTCAACTCCTAAGCAAAGAGGGCAAATCTGAATTACAGAGCACTTATTGTAACAACCTGCATCTGAAGCATCCTGCTAGTTTCTGCCAGAAGATCTCATTTCTTCAAGAAAATGGATGTTACATGCATATTGAAGTCACCTGCCACATAAAAATCAGAAAGCCTAGACAAGAAGACTATGGACCAACAAACCATGCAGCAACACATCTACCCTCCTGCACCTAAAGGCTTGGAAGAAAGGCAGGAGGGGAGACGTTCCTCCCATGTGTACTTGTGACCCACTGCTCAACCAGAAGATATACCCATCTGGTACCAAAACCAAGGAACTGCACAGCTGATGAGGTCAGACACCTGAAATAAAGATATGAACATCAGTATACTGATGTTGGCCATCAAATGCTCACAAACGCACAAAACCCTTTTTCTTTTACTCTCCTTCCTGATGTATCACTAACTGGTAACAAAGCAATGAAAAGGAAGAACAGCCTCAAAGACTTGGAATTCTCTAGTACTTATTCCAGGGTTAATTATAATGGATATGAAGATTCCAGAACAGCAGACTCATCATGGGTGAGGCTTTTATGAAGGCCCTCCTGGGTCAGTTGTCAAAACTAAAGGAACAGGGGGTAACCCAAACTAGTCACTGTGCTCCTTCTTCTCTCTCTCTCTTCAGACTAAGCAGACACTCTGAATTGATGCAAATACTTGGAACAGGGATGACTCTTCCCAACAATTATGGGAAAAGTTGAATTTATGTAATTAGTTTAATTCAGCATTAAATTAATCCACAGCAGAACCTTTCTTGAGAAGCATTTTGATTTCACTAAGTTAATAACCACCAGTAGTAAATAGGGGCAATCCCCTGGAATCATTTCAAATGGCACAACACACTTAATGCCAGATAATGTTAATATATCTTTTAAATAAGAAAAATAGGGATAACTCAATTAGCCTTAATTAAATTCAGGGTATTAGACCCTAACAGTTAATGAAAATAATACAGATTTCTTATTACAGAATCACAGAATGTTAGGGGTTGGAAGGGACCTAGAAGATCATCTAGTCCAACCCCCCTCCCCCCCACAAAAGCAGGATCACCTAGACCAAGTCGCCCAGGAACAGATCCAGGAGGGTCTTAAGTGTCTCCAGAGATGGAGACTCCACAACCTCCTTGGGCAGCCCATTCCAGAGCTCTGTCACCCTCACTGAGAAAAAGTTCTTCCTTGTGTTGACCCTAAACCTCTTGTGCTCCAACTTGCACCCATTGCCTCTCGTCCTGTCATTGGATGACATTGAGAAGAGTCTGGCTCCATCCTCTCTACACTCACCCTTACCATATTTATAGACATTGATGAGGTCCCCCCTCAGTCTCCTCAAGGCTCAAGAGCCCCAGCTCTCTCAGCCTCTCCTCATAAGGGAGATGCTCAACTGCCTTAATCATCTTGGTAGCCCTGCACTGGACTCTCTCCAGTAAATCTCTTTTCTGAACTGGGTTGTCCAAAACTGGACACAGTACTCAAGGTGGGATTAGATAATTATTCTAATTCACCAGGGGGGGGTGGGCAGGAAGGGGAGAAGTGATGAGATATAAAAGCAATAAGTTCTGCCCTCAGCCTCCTTTTCTTCAGACTAAAGAAGAGTTAGTTACCTAGTTCCTTCACCATCTTAGCTGCTCCTCTCTGAACCTGCTCCAGTATCTTGATGTCTTTCTTGTATTGAGGTGCCCAAAACTGAGCACTGTACTTACTCCAGATGTGGCCTCACCAATGCTGGTACAAGAGGGACAAACACACCCCTGGGCCTGCTGGCCACACTGTTTCTAATACAGGCCAGCACTTCAGCTGCTTGTTAATCAACACCCCCAGGTCCCTTTCTGCCAGTCAGCTTTCCAGCCACACTTCCCCAAGCCTGTAGCATTGCCTGGGGTTGTTGTGGCCCAAGTGCAGAACTCTATACGTGGCCTTGTTGAAGGCTGCATGATTGGCCTCAGCCCACTGGTCCAGCCTGTCCAGGTCCCTCTGAAGACCTCTTCTCCCCTCAAGCAGATCAATGCTCCCACCCAACTTGGTGTCATCTGCAAATTTACTGAGGGCTCATTCTATCTCATCATCAAGATGATTGATAAAGATGTTAAACAGAAGTGGCCTCAATACTGAGCCCTGAGGAACACCAACTTGTGACTGGGTGTCAGTTGAATCTAACTACATTCACCACCACTCTGGGCCCAGCCATCCAGTTTTACCCACCAGAATGTACACCTGTCCAGGCCTAGAGCAGACAGCTTTTTTCATGAGAAGACTGTTAGGAAGAGTGTCAAAGGCTTTACAGAATTCCACGTAGACAATATTCACAGCCTTTCCCTCCTCTGCTAGACAGATGATCTTATCACAGGAGATCAGTTTCATCAAGCAGGACCTACCTTTCCTAAACCCATGTTGACTTGGCCTGACCACCAGATTATCCTGTATATGATGTATAATGATCTGCTGCTTTATCTTCCCCAGCACCAAGGTCAAACTGATAGGTCTGTAGTTCCCCAGATCCTCCTTTCAGCCTCTTTTGTAGATGGGAGCCACATTTGCACCCATAGTCTACTGGGGACCTTCCCAGTTAGCCAGAACTAGTAGTAAATGACAGAGAGGTTTGGTGTGTACATCCACCAACTCCTTCAGTACTCTTGAGTGTAACCTCTTCAGCTCCATAGACTTGTGTATGTTTATGTGCTTGTAGCAGGTCATTCTTTCCTCTTGGATTGTGAAGGTCTCATTGTGACTCACCTCCCTGTGTTCAGCTCAGGGGGCTGGGTATCTAGGGAACAACTAGTTCTACTGCTAAAGACTGAGGCAAAGAAAGCATTAAACATCTCAGCCTTTTCTTCACTCCTTGCTGCTATACTTCCCTCTGCATCCAATAAAGGATGGAGATTCTCCCTGCTCATCCTTTTATTGTTAATGTATTTATAGAAATATTTTTTAATTTCTTCAGCAACAGAACACACGTTGAGTTCTAGCCAGGGTTTGGGTCTCCTAATTTTCTCCTTGCAGAGCCTCACTACATCCTTGTAGGCCTTCTGAGAGCCATGCACCCTCTTCCAAAGGCCATAAACTCTCCTTTTGTTCCTGAGTTCCATCCATAGTTCTCTATTCAGCAAGGCTGGTCTTCTTACTTGCCTGTGTCTTTCAGCACACTGGGACAGCTGCTCCTGCACCTTTAAGACTTCCTTCTTGAAGTATGTCCAACCTACCTGAACTCCTTTACCCTTCAGGACTGACTCCCAAGAGATTCTGTCAGTCAGTCTCCTCAACAGGTCAAAGGCTGCCATCACGAAGGCCAAAGTGGAGTTTAACTAACCCACTCTTTACTTCTCCAAGAATTGAAAACTCGTATCATTTCACGATTACTATGCCCAAGATGGCCTCCAACCATTACCTCCCCCATAAGTCTTGCTCTGATCACAAGCAGCAGGTCCAAGAGTGCACCTTCCTTCACTGGCTCCCTTTCCAGCTGTGTCAGGAAGGTATCTTCTACACACCCCAGGAACCTCCAAGACTGTTATCTCTGCTGTACTGTATGTCCAGCAGACATATGGGAAGTTGAATTTCTCAGTCAGAACAAGGGGTAGTGATCATGAAACCTCTCCCAGCTGCTTATAGAATATTTCATCTACCTCTTCATCCTGCTTGGATGGTCTAACAGACTCCAACCATGATGTCAGACTTGCTGGCCTTCCCCTTAATTCTTACCCATAAGGACACAACCCTATCATCACTTTCATTAATTTGTAGGCATTTGTACATCTCCCCAGTATATAAGGCAACCCCACCACCTCTTCCTCCTCACCCATCCCTTCTGAAAAGTTGGTAGCCACTGACTGCAGCACTCCAGTTGTGCAAGTAATCCCACCAGCTTTCTATGACAGCAGCTATGTCAGTATTCTCACTGCACAACAGCCTCCAGCTCCTCCTTTATTGCCCATGATGCCTGCATTGGTGTAGATGCACTTCATCTGGGCTAATGATTCTGCACTGGGGAAGAAGCCCTAATTCTTGTCTAACCACTCTCAGCTGCTCAGTTGCTAACCTATAAATGAGCTTTGTGTTTTTTGCTGCTGCTTGGATCACCATTCCCCACCTCCAGAGACAGCAGACTGACAGACCTTAGCAGTATGCTGTCCCAGAAACACCAACATGCCACTCCCAGGTTTCTCTCTAGCAAGAAATAGCTCTGTCCCTTTCTCAGAAAGGGCTGCACCAACAACAACAACCAGTGCCAATGCCACTCTACTAACCTCAGCCAACATCTGTTGACTCTTTCTCCCTATACCCAGAGCCATTTAATTTTTAATCTTCAAAATGCTTTGCAGAGAAAAATCACCTTATTGATGTATCACTGTTTACCCCAAGTCTCACAATAAGCAGTGGAGACGCTTCACTTTCTTATATACTTGTGTTCCAAAGAAGTCTCAAATATAATGCTGGAAACCATACCTGTGTGCAAACTTAAGGTAGATCTATTTTTTGGAACCAGTCAGTTATAACACTATTCCCTACAAATTCTCAATAAGTTGTGGAAGAATAATTTGTAAACAGTGGTTTAATAGGAACTTACGACAAGAGGTAACTGGACATCTATCCTTTAAAGCTCTTGAGTGCTGTGAGGACATTGTTTCATTTTCTCCTCCCTAATTCCATATTAACGGCATCAAGCAAGACATTTGAACTCAGCTCAGCTGCCACTTCCATTTAAAAAGGTCTCCTGCAGCAGAAGTGGCTTATTAAAATACCCTTGAAAGAGGACACAGGTCTTTATCAAGAACAGCCTTTGTCTCAACAAACAGAAGCACTGTATAAATGTCATGCTGCATACAGGTGAATTAATTCTAGCAGTTTAGGCAGTTTATTAAGCACACAGTATTTCTATAGTATGATTTTGCATTAATTATATTTAAATTATGAGACTACAAACTCTTTGCAATGACCTCTCAGAACAGAGCTGCCATGTTAGTGTATCTGTTGAGTTTGAAAGCATTCAACTTAATCTGCCCACATGGCAGCTTGTACATAATAAGGAAGGACAGCCCTTGCTAAGAGCAAAGTCATCAAGTTCTACCACAACAGGAGCTGGCTAAAACAACAGCAGCAGAATGAACGACAGCTGTCATTCCAGGAGTAACAGTGAAGTCTACTAAGATCCCAGCTCTGTCCTAATTCTCCCTTCCCCACTATCTGCAAGGACAACATACTCAGAGCTCAGGGCTCAGCATGGCAATCCCAGGGTGCATGATTTCATGTCTCTTGAGCAAATCAGATGGAGGATCTCCAAGATTATGCAGTAGTTAGCCTCAATTAAGGCTGCATCATGAGTTATCTTCATGTAGATAATTTGAATCTTGTCCTAGACAAGTAACCAGGTCAAGTTAAAGTGACCAACATCACTTAGTGATATCTGAAATACTTAGAAAAACTCCTTACAAATTAGAGATAGCTTTCTGGTACATAAAGCCAAAATATTTGAATGCTAGAAATCGTAGGTATAACTGCTACTGCAATATATTGAGTTTCTCAAGTATAACCATCTTCAATCATTCAAACAGTCATTTCATTGTTAAATCGGAGAATCAGGTTGAAAACTCCACAATAAACCCAGAAGCAAAAGACTACAGGATGAGATTTCTCCCCACAAAAATAGGATGTACTGAAATAATTGGTTTCCAGGTTATTTTCATTACAACATTGTCTTTTTATACCTCTGTTTAAAGTTGAGCTAGAAGATTATGGTCTTACCTTGATAGAAGCAACATGGAGCAAAGTTTCTCCTTTGTAATTTCTTCTGGCAATTGAGTTACCACCAGGGGACTTCAGTACAGAAGGACTTTGTGGTATTTCTATTTGATTACAAGTCTTGGAAGCAGATGGAGTAGAGAGATATTTTGAATGTGAAAGACTATTTATTGCTTGAAAGGCTGCAGAGCTTCTTGTCTTCATTACAGTGTCAGTGAGTTTTGATACAGTGGAAGAAATCTGAACTGGTGTCATATGTTCAGTTGGTGAGGAGATGGAGCTACCCTGAGGTACCTCCTCTACACAACCTGCCTGGCTGCCTGACTTCCCAATACTGCTCCTCTCAGTTCTTCTGGGTCTTTTAGACTGAGAAGTCACTGGAAGTCTGAATTGCTCCCTTCCACGTTTTAAAGGTGTAGTTTCATTCTCTACTGACAGTGATTTCTCTGTAGCATTTTTTTTTTCCTTGCTGACTTGTGCAGGGCACATAACCTCACTGTTACCCTTCTTCTCAGAGGCTTTTACCTGTAGCAATATTTCTGCATTTTCTCTATTTTTGCTAGAGTCTGCTTCCTTGACAGACTCCTGCTGAAACGTCTCTTCAGGGCTATCTGGTTCTGGAGTGCACAGGACCACTGGCTGATTGCAGGTGGTCACACACTTTTCCTTGGGAGTGTTCTCCTTGACTACTCCTTTCTGCTCAGAGTGCTCCAAGCTCCACACTTTGTTAATCTCTGCTAGATGTTTCTTTTTCATCTTCTTACTTTGTGTCATCTTTTTTGTTGGCTTGGAAGCCTTTTCACTAGGAGAGGAAGGAAAGAAATAATAAACTGAAGATGTGTCTTGACAAAGGTGATCACTTTTAGTCTCAGGCAGACTCTTGTTCAGGATGCATCGGATCTTCCTACTCCTTGGGCTTAACCACGTTTTTATCTGTTCCTTCTTACTCTTTTTTCCAAAGTCTGAGTCAGCTGGTGTGGACACATCTGCCGTTGAATCTAAGTGCATTGGGGAAGAGGAAAAATAATTTATAGAGTACTCTTCAGTAGACCATCACAAAGAGAAGAACATAATTAACAAGTGTAGTAACTGATGAAGTGTTACTAAGTACAACCTATGAGTGCCTTCCGAGTCCCTTCTGAAGGGACATATAATGGTTGAAACAAATAGCAAGGTCACCCACCACTCTGGGGCTCAGGGATCCCAGCTACAGCTATCTGCAAGGCAAGCAAGAACCCTGGCAGAAAAGTTTCATCAATACTCTGGGTCCACAGGGCAGTGCATGCACAGATTTCCAACCATATTCTAGAGAGGATAGAAGCTGTTTCTCTCACAGAGGNGAAAAATCTGTAAGTAATTGTGTCCTGTCATTTGATCTTTTACCCCTTGGTAGGAAAGAATTTAAAGGAAGCTGAACATTTTGATCATCTGAAACATTTTTTAATAATATGCAGTGAAGCAATTTTCTAAGTCACATCTTGCAGCATATTACAAATCAATAACCAAGATGACAGAGGAATATCCTGTACTCCCCTGAGCCTGAAATAACAGTTGAGAACAAGAGCTATACGTGGTGTCCTCAATGGCTTAAGAATAAATTCTTTCCTACCAAGGGG
>VYZU01035879.1:20033-43078 GCA_013401355.1 Ceyx cyanopectus
TAGGTATAACTGCTACTGCAATATATTGAGTTTCTCAAGTATAACCATCTTCAATCATTCAAACAGTCATTTCATTGTTAAATCGGAGAATCAGGTTGAAAACTCCACAATAAACCCAGAAGCAAAAGACTACAGGATGAGATTTCTCCCCACAAAAATAGGATGTACTGAAATAATTGGTTTCCAGGTTATTTTCATTACAACATTGTCTTTTTATACCTCTGTTTAAAGTTGAGCTAGAAGATTATGGTCTTACCTTGATAGAAGCAACATGGAGCAAAGTTTCTCCTTTGTAATTTCTTCTGGCAATTGAGTTACCACCAGGGGACTTCAGTACAGAAGGACTTTGTGGTATTTCTATTTGATTACAAGTCTTGGAAGCAGATGGAGTAGAGAGATATTTTGAATGTGAAAGACTATTTATTGCTTGAAAGGCTGCAGAGCTTCTTGTCTTCATTACAGTGTCAGTGAGTTTTGATACAGTGGAAGAAATCTGAACTGGTGTCATATGTTCAGTTGGTGAGGAGATGGAGCTACCCTGAGGTACCTCCTCTACACAACCTGCCTGGCTGCCTGACTTCCCAATACTGCTCCTCTCAGTTCTTCTGGGTCTTTTAGACTGAGAAGTCACTGGAAGTCTGAATTGCTCCCTTCCACGTTTTAAAGGTGTAGTTTCATTCTCTACTGACAGTGATTTCTCTGTAGCATTTTTTTTTTCCTTGCTGACTTGTGCAGGGCACATAACCTCACTGTTACCCTTCTTCTCAGAGGCTTTTACCTGTAGCAATATTTCTGCATTTTCTCTATTTTTGCTAGAGTCTGCTTCCTTGACAGACTCCTGCTGAAACGTCTCTTCAGGGCTATCTGGTTCTGGAGTGCACAGGACCACTGGCTGATTGCAGGTGGTCACACACTTTTCCTTGGGAGTGTTCTCCTTGACTACTCCTTTCTGCTCAGAGTGCTCCAAGCTCCACACTTTGTTAATCTCTGCTAGATGTTTCTTTTTCATCTTCTTACTTTGTGTCATCTTTTTTGTTGGCTTGGAAGCCTTTTCACTAGGAGAGGAAGGAAAGAAATAATAAACTGAAGATGTGTCTTGACAAAGGTGATCACTTTTAGTCTCAGGCAGACTCTTGTTCAGGATGCATCGGATCTTCCTACTCCTTGGGCTTAACCACGTTTTTATCTGTTCCTTCTTACTCTTTTTTCCAAAGTCTGAGTCAGCTGGTGTGGACACATCTGCCGTTGAATCTAAGTGCATTGGGGAAGAGGAAAAATAATTTATAGAGTACTCTTCAGTAGACCATCACAAAGAGAAGAACATAATTAACAAGTGTAGTAACTGATGAAGTGTTACTAAGTACAACCTATGAGTGCCTTCCGAGTCCCTTCTGAAGGGACATATAATGGTTGAAACAAATAGCAAGGTCACCCACCACTCTGGGGCTCAGGGATCCCAGCTACAGCTATCTGCAAGGCAAGCAAGAACCCTGGCAGAAAAGTTTCATCAATACTCTGGGTCCACAGGGCAGTGCATGCACAGATTTCCAACCATATTCTAGAGAGGATAGAAGCTGTTTCTCTCACAGAGGTTTCCTTGGAAATGGGTTTAACAAAGTAGTCTTGTGCATACACAAAAGAGCATGGAAACAATTTTCTAAGATGATATTACAGTTCATCTGAAGATGAACAGGAAGAATAACTGCAAGTAAAAATAACAACCTTATAAGAATGTTGAACATTCCTGCAGCATTTGAATAAATTCTACAGGTATAGCAGATGAGTCAGAGGAATATATAGAAAAATCTGTAAGTAATTGTGTCCTGTCATTTGATCTTTTACCCCTTGGTAGGAAAGAATTTAAAGGAAGCTGAACATTTTGATCATCTGAAACATTTTTTAATAATATGCAGTGAAGCAATTTTCTAAGTCACATCTTGCAGCATATTACAAATCAATAACCAAGATGACAGAGGAATATCCTGTACTCCCCTGAGCCTGAAATAACAGTTGAGAACAAGAGCTATACGTGGTGTCCTCAATGGCTTAAGAATAAATTAAGGAGAATAAAGTGACCTCTAAGTTAGACACTCAATTTGACAACTCTTTCAGTGCAAAAGAACTATTATTTTTTTTTGTACTCTATATACAGATTCTTCCTTAGAAACCTGTTATTTTGGGTTACCTGGACAAGTCCTCCAAAATAAATGCACAAGTCATCCTTTGTTGTCTCCAACTTCAAGGACTACCATTTACAAAAGTCAAGGTGATTTATAGCAATCAATCACAAAACCAATACTAATTTTGCCCAGTGAGACAAGTAGGGTATTATCATTAAACGGAGCTAAGACCAAGATTAGTGTGTTGCTTGTTTTTTTACATTCTTGAAATAATCTCTATTCCGAAACACTAGGTCTCAATTAAGTGACAGACACTCACCACAACACTGTATTACTTCCACTTCAGTGCACTAACTTCCTCCAGAATATTTGTTGCCTCCGTACCTTCTCTTCTGTTTTTGGTGTTAGTAACCACAGCCTGTTTTCCATAGCAAGCTGTGATAAACTAGTCCCAATCCCTTAACCATAAAAAGATTATTTGAAATTTCACTTAAGCTAGAACTGAATAGCTAGTGATTAAACAAACATAGACACTTGCACTTTATTTTTAATGCAGTATTTTAAGGTTAAATGTTTCCCTCAGTCTTGATTTAAATTGCTCTACTTTCCCCTTGAATTCAAACATGTTAGGCATTAGGAGATTTAGCTAGAGTATGGAAGGCATCAGACCAAAAGCATCTTTAGCTCACCTCAAGCTGTATCTTAATCAGTCATTTAGGTGTCCAAAGACAATCATCAAGTACAGGACTATAGCTATTTAGTTTACCTATAGGGCTGGGCTTGGTGCAAACAGGGAGGGGGGGAAAAAGCAGAGCACCGAAATCTCTAACCAGCTAGTCTGCAGAAAGACATTACAGACAATTTATCCAGACTATAACAAAAAGGAAGGAACTGATTGCTATCAGATACAAAATATGAAACAGTTACTATTTACTTGTCTTCACTGTTTACACAGCTAGCAGATTTCCTCCTAGAATATTTACCCTGTTAGAAGTATCAGTCATCTCCAAGTAAAAAGCAAGAATGAAATCAGCGTGCAAAAGTAATTTGTCCAACAATGTTGTGATGGCCAGGATTCTTTTTGATGTGTACAGCACAGTAAGACTTTAAAGTCCAAGTGACAAATTCAAAGGCACTGTCTTTCAGAAGTACAAACTAATTCAGCATACCACAATTAGGTATTTACACTGGAAGCTACGTGTATATAGCACTTCTGGCAGCAAGAAATCACCTGCAAGAAAAAATATACCAACAAGGGTTCTCAAATCTACCTGTTCATTACTGGTTGCTTAGCAGGAATTTAGTTGTCAGGTTATTAAAAACCTGCTGAAAATAAAGAAAATAAATACTTTACTAGGATTATTTTTCCTCATGTACAATTATTTTAAGTGCAAAAAAGTACGATGTATAGAAGAGGGAGGCACTTGGGGAACTTGATTAAAAGTGCATACCGTGAAAAACGTGTCTCAGGGAGAGGAGGCCAGCCATGCACACCTAGGTCATCTCCAGAGCCTACTGGGGAAGAAACTGCATTTTCTGCCACAGTGTGTGTTGTCTCTCAGCCAGACTTAAGTAACTCCATCCTTCAGAGTACACTGCAGCTAACATCATTTTGACCTAAACAGCTCCGCATAGTATCTGCAAAAAAAATTTTTAGGTTCTGCTGCCCTTTCCCCCGTTTCCAAAGACTACAAATAAGGGAACTGAAATAAGGAAATTGGCCAATATACCCTCCCTGATAATCTTATTATTTGATGGATTGTGATAGGGGGAGAGAAAGAGAGAGTGCTCAGAAGCCAAAAGGAAGTTCTGATGGTTTAATATGTAAATGATAATTTATATAAAGAGGGTATTATCTGGTAGCTAAGTGCATTCAGTTAAATTACCTTCAGAGAAAATTGCTTACAGAAAAATCAATCCAAAGGAATTCTTTGCTGTCTCCGAGTTGGAAGGCAGAACTTGCATCTCAACAGGAATGAAAAAGCTACTACCTACACTTAAGATTTAGTTCTTTTTAATACCCAAGAAACATCATGCCAAAATTGAGAGATGCATTGAGACAAGGTAAATCAGCAAAGCATGCCTTGCTAATCCTAGATTTCAAGCACCTGCAATAGCGTAAACATTATACTCAATAACAGGCTTAGAATCAACCTGTAATAAGAGCAGTAAATTTAGTCTCCATTACCTATTAAAAAGTAACAATCATATACATAGTATATTAACTGAATTCTAAATTATACTTATTGACACATAAAAAGCACAAGTTTCTTAATGCTGAAATTTCATAGATTTGAATTTCTTGAAATGGTTGGGGGCAGACAAAACTATTAGGAGATACACAGTGCCTTGCAACTAGAGCTCTCCAAGCTCTGACGCAGAGCAATAACAGGCTATAGCAGGAAAAAGGAGCAATTAGAAAATGTGGTTTAGCTATCATTAATCTGCATCAAAGGAATATAATGATGCACATTGTGTGCCTTTCAAATTATTCTCTATTATGGGTTTCAGAACAGAAGTTGAGAAATCTCTTTGACAAACTATTCCCTTATTAAAAATCAAAAGGAAGTGCTTTGGTACCATCTGTGCAACATTAGTGCCTTCACTGAAGAATGATTATTTTGCAAACTAAGTATTCAACATGGGGGGGGGGGGAANAGATTTAGCTAGAGTATGGAAGGCATCAGACCAAAAGCATCTTTAGCTCACCTCAAGCTGTATCTTAATCAGTCATTTAGGTGTCCAAAGACAATCATCAAGTACAGGACTATAGCTATTTAGTTTACCTATAGGGCTGGGCTTGGTGCAAACAGGGAGGGGGGGAAAAAGCAGAGCACCGAAATCTCTAACCAGCTAGTCTGCAGAAAGACATTACAGACAATTTATCCAGACTATAACAAAAAGGAAGGAACTGATTGCTATCAGATACAAAATATGAAACAGTTACTATTTACTTGTCTTCACTGTTTACACAGCTAGCAGATTTCCTCCTAGAATATTTACCCTGTTAGAAGTATCAGTCATCTCCAAGTAAAAAGCAAGAATGAAATCAGCGTGCAAAAGTAATTTGTCCAACAATGTTGTGATGGCCAGGATTCTTTTTGATGTGTACAGCACAGTAAGACTTTAAAGTCCAAGTGACAAATTCAAAGGCACTGTCTTTCAGAAGTACAAACTAATTCAGCATACCACAATTAGGTATTTACACTGGAAGCTACGTGTATATAGCACTTCTGGCAGCAAGAAATCACCTGCAAGAAAAAATATACCAACAAGGGTTCTCAAATCTACCTGTTCATTACTGGTTGCTTAGCAGGAATTTAGTTGTCAGGTTATTAAAAACCTGCTGAAAATAAAGAAAATAAATACTTTACTAGGATTATTTTTCCTCATGTACAATTATTTTAAGTGCAAAAAAGTACGATGTATAGAAGAGGGAGGCACTTGGGGAACTTGATTAAAAGTGCATACCGTGAAAAACGTGTCTCAGGGAGAGGAGGCCAGCCATGCACACCTAGGTCATCTCCAGAGCCTACTGGGGAAGAAACTGCATTTTCTGCCACAGTGTGTGTTGTCTCTCAGCCAGACTTAAGTAACTCCATCCTTCAGAGTACACTGCAGCTAACATCATTTTGACCTAAACAGCTCCGCATAGTATCTGCAAAAAAAATTTTTAGGTTCTGCTGCCCTTTCCCCCGTTTCCAAAGACTACAAATAAGGGAACTGAAATAAGGAAATTGGCCAATATACCCTCCCTGATAATCTTATTATTTGATGGATTGTGATAGGGGGAGAGAAAGAGAGAGTGCTCAGAAGCCAAAAGGAAGTTCTGATGGTTTAATATGTAAATGATAATTTATATAAAGAGGGTATTATCTGGTAGCTAAGTGCATTCAGTTAAATTACCTTCAGAGAAAATTGCTTACAGAAAAATCAATCCAAAGGAATTCTTTGCTGTCTCCGAGTTGGAAGGCAGAACTTGCATCTCAACAGGAATGAAAAAGCTACTACCTACACTTAAGATTTAGTTCTTTTTAATACCCAAGAAACATCATGCCAAAATTGAGAGATGCATTGAGACAAGGTAAATCAGCAAAGCATGCCTTGCTAATCCTAGATTTCAAGCACCTGCAATAGCGTAAACATTATACTCAATAACAGGCTTAGAATCAACCTGTAATAAGAGCAGTAAATTTAGTCTCCATTACCTATTAAAAAGTAACAATCATATACATAGTATATTAACTGAATTCTAAATTATACTTATTGACACATAAAAAGCACAAGTTTCTTAATGCTGAAATTTCATAGATTTGAATTTCTTGAAATGGTTGGGGGCAGACAAAACTATTAGGAGATACACAGTGCCTTGCAACTAGAGCTCTCCAAGCTCTGACGCAGAGCAATAACAGGCTATAGCAGGAAAAAGGAGCAATTAGAAAATGTGGTTTAGCTATCATTAATCTGCATCAAAGGAATATAATGATGCACATTGTGTGCCTTTCAAATTATTCTCTATTATGGGTTTCAGAACAGAAGTTGAGAAATCTCTTTGACAAACTATTCCCTTATTAAAAATCAAAAGGAAGTGCTTTGGTACCATCTGTGCAACATTAGTGCCTTCACTGAAGAATGATTATTTTGCAAACTAAGTATTCAACATGGGGGGGGGGGGAAAGGAGAAATTCCAGCTATTCAAAACCTCATCTTTAGCTATTATGAGAAATGGCAGAGCATACATGAAATGCAATGTAATTGGCTACAACAGGAGTTCAACATTTTTCCCTCCACATCAGTAAACGTGAAACTAAGTGATGATAATTTAAAGTCTAATCAAATGTTAATCTCTCCTACTGTCCACCAGCATCAACATAAGCTAAGGAAGCTTTGACCAATACCTGCAAGGTCTACCTCTGTGTGAGAAGCAGGGAGGAAAGCTTTCTGCCTGACTGTGTTCATCTGACTGTGTTCAGAATGAAGCAGATTATTCTGCAAAGAATAAGGTAAAATGTTCTATAAATGGTTGTGAAAACTTACAACAATCTCTTATTTTTAAAGAGCATCACACAGAAAAAAATCTGCTGAAGTATTTAGAAATTCCTTTTCAAAATCAGTACCATAAAGCAACCTTCTTCATCTCTAGAATATACTATCCACATTTACAGACATGATTCAGCAAGTTCTTACTAAGTACTCACCTAGGAAGGCTACCAACCAGCCAAGTCCAATTCTCAAGGTGTCTTGGGCTCTCCAACATTAGAGCTAAAAATCTTGAGGTGCAGACATGCCACCCATGAAGCCTGACAGCCAGATAGCTTCCCATTACCCTCAGAATGGTAGTGCACTAGGCAGTGAAAAGGTCGGGCAACTCTCCTCATCTTGCCACAGACTTAAGATACAACATCTCTAACAAGTGAATTAATTGTGAGACTTGTCATTTGCTGCTGAGAACTTGCATTTCCTAGCCTCAGGTTCACTGTATGCAGATTCCCCTGCAGTTACCCCAGTACTATTCTGTAGTGTCCTTTGCTGTGCTGCTCTTTAAAAGGAAAGTATTAGCTGGTTTGTGCACTCTTTCACAAAATACTAGCTGCTCAGAATGCACACGCTATTTGACAAAAACGATTCTTATCCCAAAGGAGTACAAAGTGAGATCCCTCTAATAGTTACTGCAGAGCCTCAGGGAACAGGGATTTTTATCCTCAAAATATTCAACACGTGAGCTTAGCCCTATAATTTTCTGTCACAGTAGTTCTGCAGCCTTTTGTTGTTTGGTTTTTTTTTAAAGACAACACACACAACTTCCCGTGTTCACTACATCTGTCATAGACTAAAAGTTAAGTAGTATGATGCATTTACATTCAGAACTTCAGTGTGAACAAGGATCTCAAACAGAAACCTTGAGAGAATCCATGAGTGTTTCAAAACAAACATGCAAAAGGATTATAAGGTGAATACATGGAAATAATGTTTTTTTCTACTGCTTCTCTTCATTTCCTCCACAGAAAGATTGATTTTTTGGTGTTTCATTTACTGGAACATAAAATACAATTTCTGGCCTTCTAACAGAAAACATTATTGACAGGAATGTGGCAGAGGTACAGTGCTGTAAGAAGATGAAAGCAAATCCTTAACTAGAGAGGCCCTGATTCTCCAAACTCAAACATATTTTACATTGGATGCACTAAGTTCAAAACACACATTCAATGGGAGGTGACAGGTTTGCCAGAGATGAGTGACAAAACATTCTAAAGGATTTACTCTCAAAAATCTCTAAAGCTACAGCATCCTGTGACGCCATAGTATACACCACAAAACTGGCTGGTGCTAGAGATGTGCTCAGTTATTTATGAATCCAAACCATTCCTGTCAGTGAACTGTCACCAGCTGAGGAGGCTTCTCCTTTAACCTCAGTATGAAATATCCACTAGGGTATTAATCCTTAGCACACTCACAAGATAACAAGTTATGAAGAGTAATCTCCCACATTGCTTCATAATGTTAGCTCCATAAAAAAAAACAACTCTTGTAAGCTTCAATTTTGTGTCTGCTTTCCAGTCAGAATAAGGAACAACAAAAAGAACCTCACTTTGTTCTCTAGCCACATCATGCAAACTTTCGAAAACCATGGTATTAAGTACATTTATCATCTCATAAAGTGTCAGACCAATCTTTAAGAGTTAATCCATCTGTAAGAGTTCTCCATAACATCTAAACAGTATCAATAACACTAACACGTTGTATTTTAAATACTTTATTTATGGCATCACAAATAGCTCCTCTCAGAATTATATCTGATCCTCTTCAGAATTGTATCTCTTCTAACTCAAACCAGGATATAACTATGTTTTTATAACTAAAGGCATATATAACTATGCCTTCACCACTTCAGATGTTTCCCTGAAATCCTGTTTGAGCCATTATCTATAATTTCTACACTCCAGATCATCACCATAGGATTTTATATATGTATAAAATATACTCCTTTAGAGTTGGACACAGGCTTTCAGCCTCCTCTCTTACATGCATTTTGATGTCATTGAGGTGCCACACCATAAATGAACACAAAAATAGTGATGGGTTTAGACTTAAAGAATCTTATGTTTGTTTAGACAAGCATATTAGGAAGTAAGAATGAACGAAGAATTCTCTTTTCCTTACCTAATAGCCAAATGAATGTTTTCTAAAACACTTATTTCACTTCATTTTTTCCTCCTTACACAATGAGTCTAAAATTTGATAATGAGATGAATTCCCAGAGTATGATCTCTGCAACCTTCTAGCACCGTTAGCAATGACAAAATTCCACTGTAGCAGACTAGCCAATGCTAGGGACCAGAAAAATAAATGAGGTAAGACTTGCCTCCTTCCCCTTTTCAGGCAAGGAACACAGAGAACTTTTGCTGTGTGCAAAAACTCTGACAATTCCTGGGACAGCCCGACATCTCAGTGCACAAATACATGAGGCAAGAGAATATACATATTAGTCCTCTAAGAGGCATCCTCTTAAAGAAGTGTACACTGCAGAACATGACATATTTGTGCTCCTCTGTGAGCACAAGATATGACAACTTGCGCCCCTGATTTGTGCAACTACCACGTGACATGGGACTAAGATGCTAGTCACATTGGTCTAATTCTGGAAGACAGATTCTAATGAATTATGGACTCACCCTCTCATGCAGATTTCTTCATAAAACCAATTCAAAGGAGCAATCCATACAGACACTTGTCTTCAAACCAGATTTTCAAAACAGGATTCAGAAGAGCCTTTCAGAATCTTAAGCAGAGCTGCACTGCTCACTCTCTGTAAAGCCTGTGAGCCAAAACAGAGCGCTCTGGATTTGAGGGCTGTAGAGCCCCAGGTTGGCTCTTACCTGAGGTGTCGGGACCCAGCAGCTGCCACAGTTCGCTGCAAAGCCGAATCATGTTCTCCAGTTGCCGGTTTATCTGTGCATCTTGCACCCAGGCTGGCATGTGGCATACTGGGCATTCTGTGCCAACGCAGTCACCCACACATGACCTGAAAGTCAAATGGAAAAGTCCATTACCCAGCACACATTACCTATGGTAGTCACTACCAAGCACAGCCAAACGCTCACCAAGAAGCTCTTATTTTAGCATTGACAAACCGCTGCTGTAAAGCTCACAAGCTGGTCACAAATGCAGGAGAGGACATTTATCACAGCAAGAGACAAGCCATAATTAAGCAAGCCAAACCCAGAGCTTTGTCATTACACTGTCATGAGAGACATGGCGGGATCTTGATACTGCCAGACTCACAAGCCCATCCAAATGTTCAAGGTATTCATAGATTCATAGATATTAGGGGTTGGAAGGAACCTAGAAGATCATCTAGTCCAACCCCCTGCCTGAGCAGGATCACCTAGACCAAGTCGCCCAGGAACAGATCCAGGAGGGTCTTAAGTGTCTCCAGAGATGGAGACTCCACAACCTCCCTGGGCAGCCCATTCCAGAGCTCTGTCACCCTCACTGAGAAAAAGTTCTTCCTTGTGTTGACCCTAAACCTCTTGTGCTCCAACTTTATCTCATTGCCTCTTGTCCTAACATTGGATGACATTGAGAAAAATCTGGCTCCATCCTCTCTACACTCACCCTTAACATATTTATAGACATTAATGAGGTCCCCCCTCAGTCTCCTCTTCTCCAGGCTGAAGAGCCCCAGCTCTCTAAGCCTCTCCTCACAAGGGAGATGCTCGTATGCTAAAGCTCTGTTTCTGTTTGTCTCCAGATTAACAATTAGGCTTGAACAGTTAGAGCTACACATTCTTCTACACCTCAGCTAAAGGTAGTGCTTGTCTTCTGCAGTTTTTAATTTTTAAACAAGCAACAGAAAACCAATCCACAGTAAACTTTCATTTCCACTTTTTCCTACTTAAAATTTTCTTGACATCGCAAACTTGCACCTATCGGAACATTTTTCTGTAATAAGTTCCACAAGGGTCTGCAGGTGTTCATAATATTCTACCACTTCTCTCCTTCTGAACATTTATGTCAGGAGATGATCAAGGAAGGGTGAGCAAGGCAACAGATTATTTGGTAAAGGTCACTTAACATTTGTAGCTTCTTAGCAATACTGCTCTTCCCATAAAAGCCTAAAATCTTTTATTCATTTGATTAGTCTAGTGAGAGGACCTTTTGATTTGCAGTCTGAACTACAACATTCAAGGGCCATTGTTACTTCTCAACTCCAATCTATCCTATTAAACACAGGTTATAACTTCACACATTCCAGACTGAATGGATTCCAAAAGTCTCTGCTACCTTAGCACATGCAGCACATGCAATTAGAGCCAAATGTAAATGTATAAAACTGAATGTGAGTAGATTATTTAAATATTCAGAGGAACAGAGTACAATTAACATGAAGGCACTGCTACCTGGAGAGGAAGATCAGCATCTGAGAATCTAAACTCTAAATATATAGTCACCTTGGAAGCTGACATTCATGCAACCCAAATCTAGTAAAGTATCAGTCAATACCAGAATTTTAACTACCACCACTTCCCTTAAAAGAAGAGTTATTTTCAGATCTGCTCTGTGCACTGGCTTCTCTCCCTCAAACACCACACAAGCATCATACTTTCAGTTAACTCTAAGATAGGAAATCTGGCATGTAAATATTGCTGCTAGGTGCGTTTTGTGCTTTAAAACGGTCTGCGTCAAGGAGGCAAAGGATTTGCAGTTCAGAAACTGCTGTGACTGAGAATGAAATATAATTCTTGTCTGTGACATATTCTAGATGACATTGACAAATCACTTTGAGCAAAGATAAAAACCGACCAGGTCTTGTTCTCTAAGAAAGCTGGCCTCAGGTCTCCCACATCTGTAAAAGGTAAATTCACAATGACTTTTATACTATGACATTTCCCAATTGCTTTTAGCTGTTGAGTTTTCACAGTTAATGAATAATGAATGTAACTAACTTAGTAGAGTTAATCAGACAAAACTGCAAAAACTGATCTTAATAAATATCCCTGCTCCTAGTGAAATCCATGCTGATGGAGAACCAGTTAGGCTATATGTGACTGGGGGCCTAGAAGAAAGCTGGAGAGTGCCTTTTTACCAGGGTATGTAGTGATACAACAAAGGGTGATGACTTTAAGCTGATAGAGGGTACATTTAAAATAGATGTAAGGAAAAAGTTCTACACTATGAGGGTAGTGAGACACTGGGACAGGCTGTCCAGAAAGGTGGTCAGTGCCCCATCCCTGGAATCATTTCAGCTGAGGATGGATAGGGTTCTGAGCAATCTGCTCTCTTTGCAGATGTCCCTGCAGAGGGATTAGACTAGATGAGCTTGAAAGGTCCCTTCCAACCCAAACCAGTCTATGGTTCTACAAATTACAGTAGCAGATCTTAAGAAGCAAAGCCACTCACACAATTAGTTCAAAGCAGTAAGAAGCAGCACTCAATCCTCTCAAGCAAAGCAAAACCCACTTGGAAGCAGGAAGCACCTTTCCAGGCTGCTATTTTTTCGTTTGTTTTGAAGGAAGAAAGAGGAAGGAGTTGGAGATGATATAAATGACATGAACTGGAACCTGTATTCACCTCCTACAGGCAGCCCTCACCCCTCCATCAGATTGAGAGCTTCTTTTACACCTGGAAGCCTCAACGAGTCCTCAGAAAGCTCGGCTGTCGCTCTGGCAAGACAGAAACCCACCCCAGAGCAGCAAGCCAAGCCGATAGGGCAACAGCAGCTCCCGCGTTCCTGGCTCCTTGAGGCACCGGCATCTTCTCAAAATGACGGCAGCCAAGCCAAGCGAGGGCCGCGGGACGCGAGGCGGCCAGGCCCCGGCTCACAACGCTACTTACAGGCAGAAGACGTGCTCGCACCGCCCCAAGGACACGGGCTCCCGCAGGACGCCAGCGCTGTGGGCAGGAGAAAAGCAGCGGTTTGAACACATACGGCCTGCAGAGCACAGCGGCAGACGAGCCGCAAGGGCCCCGGGTGGGGGGAAGGAGGGGGGTGAATCAGTTACCAGCGAGAGCAGCTCAGTGCTCTCTCCAGCCGCTCCAACGCGGCGCTAGTGCGAGCCCAGGAGAAGCCGTTCAGTGCCATGAGAGCGGCGGCGAAAACCCGACTGCCCGGAGCCGGCCGGCCGCCAAAAGAACCGCACAACACCAACAGAAGCGCTTCCCGCCGCCGCGGCTTCAAAACCCCCGCCCGGCTCCGCTGCGCATGCGCCGAAGGCCGCGAGCCCCGCAGCTGCGCGCCCTCGGAGCCGTGGGGCGGGGGCAGCGGAGGGGCGGGGGCAGCGGAGGGGCGGGGCCGCCCTCCAGGGGCAGGGCCCCCGGTAGCGGGGCGGAACCACGCGCTAGGGGCGGGGTCAGCTGGGCCACCCGCGAGGGGCGGGGCCAGGGCAGTTGGAGTTGGCCCAAAACTGAACCCAGGATTTGAGGTGTGGCCTCACCACGGATGTGGCCTCAACAGGTGGATGATCCCTGCCCTAGTCCTGCTGGCCACACTAGTGCTGACAAAAGCACCAGGATGCTGATGTCCTTCGTGGTCACCTGGACAAGCTCTGGTTCCTATACAGACAAAACAGGAGGAACTGAGATACCTCAATAGCATCAAAATCAATCAAATATCTGCAGAAGATGCATATATCTTATTCCACATTCTGTTGATCTATCATGGACATGTCTAGTGCAGCACAAAATAGTCACACCCAAAGGAGTCCTGAAACAGGTGAATGGCCACAACGTCATGATCCTGAGGGTCTGTTCCTCTCACACCTGGTAGTCAGCCCAGACAGGGCACCTACCCTGTGCCAATGTCTTTCCACCTCAACCTTAAAAAGTCACCACCAGTCACCACCAAGGGTGTTTTTTTTCCTCAGCCTGTGAATCCAGCAGCAGCCTGGAGTTCAGTCCAGTCTCCCACTTTTTACAGGTTTCTGTTTTTGAGGTGGTACCTCCATATATGCAGCCCCTGCCATCCCTGTACAATGTAATTACTGAAGCACATAAAGCAGTTATAGTAGGAATTTATCACTTTCAGGTAGAAATACTCCTGGCCAAATAAAAGATAGAGCAGGGACGCCAGAAGCGATTTATAACAGGCTTACTGACATTTCGCATCGAGAGGCTCCGCTGGTGAATAAGCATCAAGCCATAAATCTCAGAGCAAACATGATTAAAGCAAGCAAGTTATTCTTCGAGGGAACTTCATCGTAAAAGTATGCAATGGCGTGGAGCCACAAAATTTGGTTGGTGACAGTGGTAGAAAACAGCCGTCAGAGCTGTGTCCTGGCAGCCCATCCAAAATTTCAGCAGTGTTTATCATCCTGTGTTTCCCTCTGTTTGCTTCCTGGGGGTGGATGGTTTCCCCTTGTCCCAGCTCATCAGCAGTGAGCAGTGAGATGTTGGGTACCACTTCCCAGCTGAGCAATGGCAGCATGATGAGAGGGACTAATTTGACTGCTGGTGACAAGAACGGTATTTTCCACAGCTCTTGCATCATCTGGAGAGAAGGACATCTACTCAGATGAGTGTTAAACCAGGAATGAAAATATTTCTTACTAAGTTGCCCTTGTCTTCCAAGAAGGAGATTCTTCAGTTCTCACATTTCACAATCCTCTGCTTCGGTGGTTTGTTCCCTCTTCATCTCCTGAACACAGGGCTTGTTTTAAAATGGGATTATTATTTTTTTTTTTTAATTATTACTATTTATGGAAGGTTAAATACTTATATTTGCTACTAATATTACCCAGAGTCAGCAGCACACAGGATGGGAAACTGAAATCTCTCAGTTCCATGGATCTGGGAAAATGTGCTGTTGTTGTCTGGGCAAGCTGATGTGTCACAGGGTGAAACACCTTTTTAAAATCAATGCCATTTTATCTTCTAACCTTCAAGAACCCAGCAAACTCCATTTTGGCTTCCTCTGTGCTCTTATCTCCTCAGCTTTACCCATGACAAAGAAACCTGTGGTATGCCCAAAGGGTTAAACAACAGCCTGTAAACACCTGTAAAGCTTTGGTGCTTTACAGGTGACTCCCTCCTTGTAGAATCAGGGCCTAAGGCCTGAGTTGGGAGGAGTTGTCCCCAACCCCATACCTCTCCTTTTGACGGAGGAGAAGGCTGTTTTTGTTTTTGTTGTCATCAGCGGCGCAGCAGCTGTGGTGCTGCGCTTGGATCCAGCTGTGAAAAGCGCAGTTGTAGCTTCATAATAGGCTGTTGTTTTCTGGTGCTCAGGAACCTTCCCGTTGAGTTAATAACATCCAGCAGTGTCCCCTTTGCTCATGTCCTGTCACCCCTGGCAGTGAGGATTGGCAGGACCTCTGCCACGGAGGGGAGAAGCTCTGGAGCAGGAAACATCTGTGGAGGCCAGTGTGGAAGTGAATAAAAACCAAAGGCAAACCATGCCTTGTGAAGAGACTCATGCCAGATGCTCCCTGACAGCAGGTGGGCTCAGGCATGTTTCTGGTAGGACCACCCTTACGACATCGTCCTTTCCTCTTTTGGAGGAGGAAAGGGAGAGGTTTCCTGTTCTGCCCAAAAGGAAACTTGTTCCCAAGCACTACAATGCGGGGGACTAGCACATCCCATGGTGCCTCTTCCCATCTTGTGTGTGTGCACCAAAACATCTGGAGGAAGGAGAGGGATGACAGTGGAGTATGCAGTTGAAGGGCAACATCACTCCCTTCCTTGGGCTGTCGAGAAAGCTGGGATAGGCATCTGCTCCCTCATACTGCCAAAAACCAGTAAACTCAAAAAATAAGTTAAAACAATCATATACCCCTTGAAAACTGACAGATGCAACCTTAACATCCTATTCTCTCTTACTTGGCCACCTCATGATTGTCCTGTGCTCCAAAAAAACCAGCACCCAGCACCTGTCATTGCATCTGGGTTACTAAAAGATGGTACAAAGCCTTGCTGCCAAGATGAAACTTTAATGCAATTTGAAGCATTCAGCGCAGGTTACAAGCAACACTTGATCCATAGATCTCTTGAGTCAACCTGGCATTTATGCTCACAAAATATGAGATGCCAATATACACTGTACAGGACAATAAACCAGATAAGTGCCTTCTCTTCCTTTCCTCCAGCTGAAATATGTTTAGTGTCCCTCTCAATAAATCCACGTGTGCGTGTGTCATCTCCATTGTGCAGAGGCATTATGTGTGAATTTGCAAACATTTACCACTAAGTTAAAGGGAGGCAAAGCACTGCCCTGGGCAGCCAATACTTAACAAATACTCACATTTGAGAAAGATGTAAAAAAAGTCATGAGTGATTCATTCTCTCTAATTCTGTCAAGGTTAAGGGGTTGTTGATGTTCTTGGAAATCTAAGCAATGTCTTCCTCTGAAGTGAATTACAGCAACCAATTGGGCAATCAGCATCAAAAAAAAAGATGCAGAGAACAGGGGGAAGCAAGAAATAAATCTCTAAATTTGGTTTATGCAGTATTTAAAGTGCAAGTAAAGCCATTCCAGGCAGTAGAAGACCCCCACACTTTAAAATAAATTTGTTGTGTGACAGAAATCCAGTAAAGAGGTTTGGGCAGCGGTGTGATGGAGAGTGACAGTTGGGTGGATACATACATGAATCAGCCACCCCATACCCACCGAGGCCACAAGCATCTTCACTGTGGTAAGCCCATGATGTGGTTTTCAGTGTGGAACTTTGGAGCAAACCTCATGCTGAAGGATGGTGCTTGGCTTCTGAGGAAGGGGAAACATCCTTGTCTGCCTCCTGCTTCCTTTCAAAGTGCTGCCCATCTGCTAAAGACCCTTTTATGTCAATACACCTGTACCTGATTTTTATTCATTAGTAATGTTCCCCAGCTGTTTTTTTAACAGATATACAATTATTACACTGTTCTTTATGTATCAGTAAGGAGCTTGCAGAGGGAGGCAGTTCCCTCCAGTCCCACAAGTCAGTCATTTTCTTGGAGTTTAAAAAAGCCAAAACATCTGCAAGGAGGGTGACCCCCTCTTCTTATCCACCTGAAAACAGAGCATATCCCAACACCACCACACCTATCCCAACACCACCACACCTCATGAGGAAGGAGTGCTCAACTGCGATGTGTTGAGTGCCTGCAGAGAGTGACATGATGGATCTGATTCAGCAGAAGACCAAAAAAAATGTGGGAGGGGCAGTGTCATGCTTTGAATTCCCTCTTCCCCAGACGCCTGAATCAAAGCCTTTACCGGCTTAATTGGCTCCTCAGGCCACCCCTCTGGGACCAGTTATGCCATGTGCCCAAAGCCCTGTGAGCTATCTCACCATGGTCTCAGAGATAGCATGGGTGCAGGCACTGACTTGAAAGACACAGGGCTGCTTAGATTATTCAGAGCAGTAATTTGGTGGGGGATGTGAGTGTTCAGATTTCAAATATTGAGGAATTTGATTCCCAGAAGGAAATAATAATAATAATTTAAGTCTATTACACTTTCAGACTAAGCAGCACAGTCAGCATTGCATTGCACAGCATTAAATGATTAGTCAAGTCTCAATAACGGGAACATCTGCTGGTGTTAGACATGGCATTTTTAATTAAAGGCAGCAGAGGCAGCAGCAGTGAAGCCTGTGGTTCATTGGTTCCACTTTTGCCATGAGAGTTGCTAAATCCAAAGGGCACTTGTATAAAAGGTTTGGTCAGAGGATACGCTCTGGACTCAGCACTGTGGAAGCATAAGTGTAAAAGCAGCTGAAGTGCAGATAATTTATACTGGTGTCCACCAGGCCCATCACAGTGGTGGGGGATCTCTTTGAAACTCTGTCTGGGTCAAAACCATGGGGGATTTTACAAAATTATTACCCTTCTGGGTTTTTTTCCAAAAGAGGGAGAAGAGGGGCTTCTGACCAAAAGGCAAGCAACAGAGTGCCCTGCATCTAGCATTGTGGCTGGGAACCATGTGTGCACCTTTGCTTCAGCAGCTGCTGGTGCTCCGCTGCTCCTGGGGCTCCCCACCAGTGTCTCCTCTTCAGGTGTGAATGGCAGAATCATCAAGCCTCCTGGCTGCGCGTGGCTGCCTTCCCCTTGATGCAGAGGGGGCCAGGATTTCCCTTGACAAGCCCTGCAGATGGTGTTTGTTTGCTCAGCCACGATAAAAAAGAAAAATATTTGGTGCAATCTGCTAGCAGGCAGAGGCAGACATATGGTCGGTGTGACACAAACCGGAGTGCTCGGGAAATCACAGTCAAAGCTTTGTAGTGGCTTTTAGATGTTAGATTGCCCTTGAGCTGAGCAGGTTACAAGTCCAAGGAAATACTGGAAGAACCTGGGTGCAGGTTTTGAACAGTTGCTGCTGTGGCTTGAATCTCCTTGTTATTAGTCTCACTCTAATTAGTCCCGCTATACCATCCCTGTTGTACTAGAGTTATTATAATTAACCCAATTTTAATTAATGTGAGTCTCAGTTCTGGCTCCACGCTTGGAGAAATTCTCCCCGTTTTGATGTCTGTTCATCTGGCATGCACAAAACACAGGTTAAAAGAGATGGAGGCAATTACACGCCTGGACATGACAGTCAAGGTGTGGGTGCAGCATCGCTTTCCGTCTCTTTACTTGTGACTTTTGAGCCACTTATTAAGTGTATCATTGCAGCATCAAGCCAGTGGGTAATCTTTGGGCCACTAAAAAAAAAATATAATCCCTTTTATTTCACTTCTTTTTAAATTTTAAAAACTCAAACACTAATTCTTCCAATTATTCCTATTTCCCAGATACCAAGGCCTTAATAGGGAGTAACCATCAGCTAACACAGAGTGGGTGACATGAGGAATTTTGGCAAAGGTTCCTGGGAGTGTTGTGGGGGTGGTGGGGCAGTGGACCACAACTCCAGAGACACAATGGGACTCTCCATCATTTGAAGTCTCCGTGTCAGTCCTATACTAAGGGAAATGTTGAAGTCTGTGCTTGCCCCAGTGTAAACATTTGGGGTTTGTGTGTTATGTTTTGGGTCTTTTTTTTTTAAATGAAGAAAGCACAATTGTTTCCTTTCTGTCAGGGTGCCTTTGTCAGGATTTAATTCCTCTTTTCCTTATACATCTCCTTTTGAAGATGTACAGCTTCATTTGAAGTTCTTGTTTTTAAATTTACCTTTCAGCTGCTTCATGCTCTGTGAGGTCAGTGAGGGATCTCTACTCCATCAATCAAGATTCAGCAACTCTGGTTTCATCAGGATAAAACAGATTACAGGAACTGTGAGCACTGGGCTTATTTTGGGGAAAAGTTTGCCATGACTTATTACTAGTAAACCTGCTTCACTTGGAAGAATTCAAGGGAGTGGGGCTACGCCCCAGTGCTCAAGGGCAGGGACCAATGTTGTGTCTGAGCACAAGATGGAGATCCCTAGCATGTGAAGCACCATCCCCACTGAATTCTGAGAGGAGAGATGAACCCACTTCTTCAGCCCTGGCATGAGCTCCACATTGAAAACACTACGCACAGTCTTACTAGTGCCTCTACCAGCCTTGCTCTAGTGCATTAGTGGCTCAGCCCCACTTTTTAGCATGAATAAAGTAAAAAAATTGGGAAAAAATAGTGGCAAGGAGTAAAGCTGGCATTTCTGGAGGATATGAAATGCAAGTGCAACGCTTCCTCAATTCAAATTAAAATGCTCCTTCCCTGCTAAGCCTTCCTTCCAAATGCAAGAGCAGAGGGCTCACACTGTGCAGATCTTACAGAGCATTTTCCTGACTCACTTCTGTCAAGGTCAACTTCCCAGAGGGATGAAACTAAAGAACAAAAGTCCCAGCACATCTATATGTGTTTACAAGTAAGGATATAATTTTTTTTTTAATCAGTAAGTATATTCTTTTTGTTTGTTTGTTTTTTCTGTGCTAATCCACACTAAACCCTAACTAACATGATAGCAGTTCCTGATGATTTATGTCGTTATAACAAAAACCAGCAACCACGTGCCACTTAGCCAGTGATTAATGGTCCTTATTTGCAGCACATTCTGCTCAGGTCTGCAGTTAACACTTGCAAACATCAAAGGAGAGTTCAACTTTCCTTTTCTCTTGCATTTTGAGGCCACACCACAAATCCTGTGCAAGCAGCCCTGACGCCTGCATTTTAATACACAAATAGGATTGGTATAAACTGACAGAAGAAATGTCAGGCTGACCCGAGAGCAGAAGGGTCTACTTCCCTTTGGCCTGGGAGGCAGGTCTGACTTCTTCACCCTGGGCTGAACCCAGTCACTAGGACTCTCCCAGACTTGCTGGGCCATCTGCTGGCTTCCGGGTGCTGCAGGACTGTAGTGTGACATGGGTTGGGCCCCAATCCCAATATATATATACACCCCTTGGGTTGGTCCTATTCAGCCTCTCCCATGCTACAGATATTTTGAAGGGCCTGGTGTAGCTCCAAATAGGCTTTTCTCCCTGCACAGCACTGAGCAGTGCCTGCACCCCAGCACTGCAGGGCTGACTGTCCTCCTGCGTTACCAGCACTGAGTGTGTGAGTAGCACGAAGATCAGTGCCAACAGCAACTTAGAGCTGGCTGTATCTCTGACCAATGCTGCTGTTACTATGTCAGTGCCATCTTCTTTCTTCCCATCCTCTCCCTGAACAACTAAATTAATTAGAGTGATTTTAAAAATTTAAATGCTGTTGTGGAATAATAATTCTGGTGGGGTTTTTTTCTGTCAGTCCCCACTGCTTCTTTCCTCTGTTGTGCTCTCTTTTAATACACTGTTGATATTTTCTTGTAGCTGTGCAAGATCACAGCTGTTTACTAAAAGCCACAGTGAAATCATGCTATGTGCTGTTGCCATCCAACAACTGATTTTTCTCCTCCACCAACTCATAAAAACACCCTTCCCTTATTAATTACAAGAACAGACATTTTTCTTGCCTTGTAAAAAGCCAAAAAAGCCTCCCAAGAAGGCTGAAGTTGCATCAATGTGAGGAAGTTGGAGCCTCCACAATAGACTGGGGCCATCCTGAGCCTGTTACGAGGTCAGATCCTACATATCCTGGATTCCAGACGTGACTTCATGGTAAACACAGGTCTGAGGGTAGCACCTGCTTCTGCATGTTACTAGTCACAGAGTTTCATTTACCTGGATGTGTTCATCTGACCCATAAACATGTTTTCTGCTCTGACCCAGTAACTAAACCACTCCTGTGGATCTCAGGAAAGGACAAAACTATCCTCTTAGACCCCCATATTTATATTTACAGTAGCGGTCCAGGCTGAGACAACCATTGCTTAACACTGGCCCTTCTGGATAGCTTTCCTCAGCCCTTGCATGACCTTTTCTAAGCCTGCATGTCCAGCCCTCAGTGGCCATTCACATTGAGACTGATGCTAATCAAGAACTGAGCTGGAGACACACCCTTCTCTCAGCAGCAGCACAAAGTGACAGGTGAAGGAGACCCAGGACAAGGTGCTGAATCAAAATCTTCAAGTCCACAGCTCCAGTTACAACACTGATTTGAAACAGTTTCACCCTCCACATCACCAGTTGTAAAGCTCGCCCTTGACCTGGCCTTGCTTAGAGAGTGCACGATGAATACCTCATGACTGGAATATTTGAAAGTGTTTTTAAATGAATCTCAGTCAAGGTCCATCTGATTCCAATTCCAGACATGGGCTGCAGGATGAGTCTGGCAGGGCTCATCTTGCGGTGCTGCCTCAAAGGGTGGAAGGGGAGCTGAAGGGAGGTGGCATTAAAGAACTGAGATTAAAAGCTTGGTTTTCCACCCTGGACTGGGAGAAGTGATGTGCAGGTGTACACAGAGCTCTCCCCCATCTCTTCCACGGATGGATGCCAGGGACAGCGTTTTCCATCACCTTCCCTTCTGACTCAGCCCAAAAAAAGGATGGAGCCTGTTGTCTGCCTATCTGGTTTTGGAAGTAAAGTCATGTAAAGCAACATTTTCTGAGGGATTTGGAGGGGGATGACAATGTTGGGCAGCTGCTACTCCACCCATACATTGGCAGGGTGAGGAGGACCTCAAGCACCGAAGAGCGGGGAGTCTCCCCATCCTTCTTGCAACGTGTACAACCTGCTCATCAGCTTCAAGACATTTTATCAGTCATTCCTCAGGCAGGGCTCTGCACTTCTGTCCACTCCTGGCACCAGAATGGACCATCCTTGGGGAGGGGTGATGAGAAACCTGTGGCTAGTGTTCAGAGGCAGGATAGTATTACCATCTACGTTTTCTGCCCCTGAATTGAGCCTGAGGTGTGTCCTGCTTCTGAAAGGGACAGGTTGAATCTGTGAGGCTCTGTAGGGAGTACATATTATTTGCAATGTGGCACAAGAAGTAGTTCAGCCCCTAGTGATGTTATGCACAACCTCCTGGACAGATACTTAAATCCCCTAAACATCTGTAACTGCTTCTTCCCAGGTTTCAGTTAAATTCCCTCAAGTACGTAAACTTTGGCTTGTTTGGACCAACACCTACAGACTTGATTGCAATGGCAGATGTTTTATCTGTACCTGCAAGTGAAAATGGGGACCATATATCACTGCCGTGACGCACTTCACACACGAAGCAGATGTTTCTATTAATGCCAGAATCGGATGGAAATTCAAAGGATGCTGTTTGCCTTTATTTATTTTTTTTTAAACTCTTACCCAATTAAAATGCAAGTTGATGAAGTACTCCAATGAATCACTTTTTTTTTTTTCTTAGTAAGCTCTAAAGGGACAAAAAAATAGCTTTGTATCAGTCTCCCTCAATTAAATGTAAAGTACATCTGGACAGAATCTGAAGATCCATCTTTCACTGGCAGTTGCAAAGCCATCGACATAATAAAATAATACTCTGGTTGGTATTACAAGGCTGCATTTAAATCATTGGCATTCATGCTTCGAGCCCTTTGCAGGGAGCACAAGCCCTCCATTAGAGAAAGGCTTAATTTTATACTGTGATCTATAGAAGATACGCAATGAAAATGAGAAAAAAAAAAAAAAAGAAAGA
>VYZU01035879.1:43099-77091 GCA_013401355.1 Ceyx cyanopectus
AAGAAAAAGAAGAGCTTTTGCAGAGCTGGAGACGTAATAATAGAAACTACAATGAATGTCTGGGCAGCTTTTTCAGTTACTTAGAAACTGCAGGTGTTGAATGCATTTTGGAAAGAAGCTGAATTCCAGTTTTAATTACAGGCAGCAGGTTGGGGTATAATTCAGGGATTGACAATACCTTCAATCCATAACCAAAATCCTGTTATCACTAAGAAGTTTACACTGAAATCAAGGAGAAGATGTGACCTCCTTGCAGTAGCTAAACTCTGAACTTCAGTATGTCACTGTAAAATCCTGAACACCCTCAATATTTAATGTACATATTCCTTGTGTCATTATCTCATGCAGCCTTAGCATCAAATGGGAACTGAATTAATAAAATTGTTCTGATGGTCAGGGTGAGAACGAAGTCTCATTGAAGCTTTCATCTCTGTCTCCTTTGGCTCAAATTAGCTTTGGTGGGGGGAAATGAAGGTAAAAAAAAAAAGACCCTCTGACTGGAATTCTCTGAATGGAATTGTGCATGTGAACCCCAACACAAATGTTGTATGGGCCCTACTGGGCCTGACAGGTAACCACAACCTGTCTTTATCTGCAACCTCCCAACAGCAACTGCAAGTTTATTGAGCAAAAGGAGCTTAAGTTCATGATGTGTTTGAATAGCACCAATTACAATACCCTGACCCAGAACTGAGTCTGAGGCCTTGTGCTGATACATAAAGTGACATAACACTAGTTTATCTATTGATGATTCTGGGGGGATAATGCAGGATGTGCATCTTGGTAGGCTGAGTTCCACTGCTGGAGAGATGCTGCTCAAAGGCAGCCAGAGGTTTCACTTAAATCCAGCAGGCAGTCTCTGCAGGAGAAGCTTGTTATAGCTTATTAAGTGGGAAAAAAACATCTCTAGAGCTACTGGGGCTGCCACTGCTTGGGGAGAAAGGTCACTGAAAAGGAAGCTGTGAGGTGTAGCTGCCTGGGAGAGGGAGGTTTTCTGAGCAAGGGAGATGCTCATTGCTTTTACTCTGTTCAGGGAAACACAGTATCATGAAGCAAACTTCTTCATATCAGAGGATCCAATGAATACACCTGCCTTGTATCACTCTTATGCTGTAATGGAGAAGCCCTAAACACCAGCCAAAAAGGAGAAAGGCTGGTTGGTGGAACAATATGGTACTGAGAGCCAGGAACTGCCTGGGGGAAGAGGATTTACTCGAGTTACACAACCTGGAATAAACTACAGGAACAAACCGAAACCACTGGAAGTGCTGATTTTTAAAATACTTATATTTATACTGACGTAACCCACACACACAGAGAAGCTTCATGTCATTACCAGAGATGGCCCACACCAACAGCATATGCAGTATGTAACACCCACATCACCTCACAACCCCACTGTGAGGTAGGGCAGGCCGTGAATCCCTTGTCACCAGTGGGGAACCTGTCAGAACGGAGGGACCTTTTTGTGGTCACACAGAAAATCTGTTGCTGAGCAAGGAGGAGAGTGGGGGCTTTCAGAGAAGGCAGCCATGATTCTGCTCTTGGGTTGAACATACTGCACTGCCAACAGCTCCTCTGCTCCACCAAGGCCACCTCACCTGTGAGCAAATGGCCATCCCACGTGCAGCAGGTGATATCAACTAAGTCCTTACAGGCATTGAAGTAAAACAAGAACTGGGGGAAAAAAAAAAAAAAAAAAGAACCTGTGAAAAGACCCATCTGATTTGTAACCAAATGACAGTCTTAAATGCCTACTATGTCCTAGCAACAAAATAAGTGACATAAAAAATAAAAGTACTTTTGGAAAATGGGATTTCTTATCCCCACCCAGAATCATAGAAAACAGGGCTGGAAGAACCCTGAGGGGTCATAATTTCCCAAGCTTTTATGATACTCTGTGGTTGGGTCTCTTCAATAGATGGAGCTTATGGTGCTAACTTGGCTACTGGTGTCAGAGCTGTCCAGCATCACATCAGGACCTGCATCCACACTGTCAGGATCTGCTTGATCTTTAGCGAAGTTGATGAAAACCTAGAAGTTAAAAGGAAAACATTCAGTAGGTAACAGCATAAATAATTTATGATAGAAATTACTGTAAAAAAGGAAAGGCTGTTTCTTTGACTGTGAGCCTGGAGAGCGCATTCAGGAATGGATTTGCACTGGACTGGAGAATTGCAAATGTTGGGCTTCTAAGGGCTCATGTAAATAACTGGATGCTTGTTCCTGTACTGACGAATTGACAGCTGGGACAAAAAGGTAGACGTTTCTGTACAAAACCTAATTGTCCTGCAAAGAAGAAATCAGAGGTATGAGAAAGGTAATACCCATGTGGTGGCTCGTTTTGATCACAGCTGTATTATTACTTTATAAACCCATCTGTCTATATATAATTGACATCTGTGCAGGCACAACTGCATATTATATAGATAGGTGCATATATATAATCACACGTAACCATCTTCATTTGAACAGTCTCCAATGAATACATAAAATATTCCTACCAGAACACTACCTGCCATCACATTTGCATACACACAAATCCAAGCTGTCCTCCCACCAAACCCACCTGGGGCTTCCTGCAGTTCCTCTGCCCATTTCTGTCACAGCCACTGCCCTGTATTAAAACAAGCTGGAGGGCCTCCTTGCCTCATCCCCTGATCTCTATTTAACAATTTATAGGTTTACAGGGCTGCAGTTTTTGCTCCTCTCTCTGGGAAGACTTAACATATCAGATGCTGATGCTTGATGGCATTATTTCCTCTGGATAGTCCTTGCAGCATTCCTTCAGCTTTTGATGCTAGTGGGAGTGTTCTTTCAAGGAGAAATGGAAGGAACTATGAAGCTAAGTCTGAAGTAATGCTAAATGAACTTGCAACTCAACTACAGTACAAGAAAGAGTGAAATCAGATTTCCAGGACTGCTGGAAAGCCTAGCACTGGACTCAGGGATGATTCATAATCCTGCCCTTTATCCACACCCATAAAGTGTCTAAAATCAGCACTGACAGAGGGAAGAAGAGATACTTCATGCTACAGGCAGCTTTCTATGTGTGTTTTCCTAGTGTCAGCACAGATATCTGGAGGCAATGGTACTGATAAAGTATCCCCAGGAGGAATATGGATGGAAATCCCTTTCAGAAGGTAGTCTGTTGTGTGCAGCAGTTTATTTTGTGCAACCATCAGTCTGCTCCCCTGTTAACGGTTTTAAATGGATGGCCACAAATCTTTAATTCCTTACCTCCTCCAGCGTTGTTTGACTCACAGAGAAGTGCCTGATATTGAAGGCTGTTTTACTAGCTTCCAGGAGATCAAAGATATTTGCTACCCCTCCTGCCGAGACTGGAACATGATACTCTACCATATTGAAATGCCGATCCTGTGGGAAGAGGAGTGACAGGGTGAAGAAGTTGCTGCCTATAAAGAGTCAGTAGATCCAATGGCTGTCTGGATGAGAATGAAGGCAGAGAGGAGCTGAACCATGGGAGGGTGAAGGGGAAGAGACTATGTTCTCCCCTCCTGCTCTCAGAGGGGAAGAATGTTATTGTCCACTGTTGACTGGTGTTTCTCTGTTGAGAGTTTTTGTGGGTTTTGTGACTAGGAGAGGATAACTAAGCACCAGAGTTGGAAATCTGAGGGGAGCTATGGCATTTTCCAGCTCCAAGTCTGCTGTGTTTTGGTTAAGGCAGAGACTGGGTTACAATGGATGGGATTTGTGACTCCATTATTATGGTTTTACCATTATTCATTATATATACACCATTACACTGGAAGGACCCAACCATCTCATTACCTGAAGTCTGTGCCTCTGTGGGACCAGTCCCAGAGGCAGAGTCACCTAACAGCTGCCTCACAGGGTTACTGCAGCTGTTTGGCTGAAGTTACTTAAACCACTACTGAACTTGGTGCTCCAGCCTCTGGTCAATGTTGCCAATAGCACTGATGAGTATGTGTATGTGAATCCCTTACAGTCTGAGAGCAAGGGTGTACGTGCACGGTATGATATGCCTACATTGCGAGATCCGCTTGGTTAATTTGAAGGGTTTGAGAGAGCCTCTCCTGAAAGCATTTGTCCTGCTTACCTTCAGGCAAGTATTTGGGAAGTTTGACTTCATGAACTCTGTCAGCACCTCAGTGCAAACTGTGTTGCTATTTAAGTGCATCTTCACAGTGAATCCTCTTCCAAACCTAGGGGGAAAAGCAAAATCACAATTAGAAAAGAGAAACAGATAAAGAAAATCCTTTGAGAGTGCTGCATAGCCTCTTTGGGGAAATCTAATCCAGGCAGAGCACAGCCTGAACGGGGTCAGGGTTGTTAACTTGGAGTGAAACCTAATAAGAAGCTGAACTATTGTGATAACTAATAAAATTGAAGCCCAACTCTAACATGCATTTCACATTTTTAGCAGTGAACAGATTACATCGGGGAACACACTTCTGGGAAAAAAGGCTGTGAGAGAGTAGCAAGTGCATTAGTTAACATAGAATTTCAATGGTGTGGTAAGAAACAAGCCATAAAATGATGTTATTTTGATGCCCTGTTAACATCAGCCTTATGTTACGAGCCCTCCAAGCTGTAGCTGCTAGCTCTGTATGAAATAGGTCCGTTATACTGACCTGCTCTTGATGTGCTGCAAAGAGCCAATGCACTGAAAACTCCCGTTCACCATGATAGCCAGCCTGGTACAGAGGGCCTCACATTCTTCCATGCTGAAAAACCAGCCAAGAAACTCTACTAAGTCATTGAAAATGTATTTTAAAAAATAGTTATTTTAGCAATCAACACTTCTTTTCGGAAGTGCTGTGGGCACCCACATTCAGCCACAACAAACCCCCAGTCCTGTCATAGTTCAGTGACCTGAAATGCTGCAGGGACCAATGGGGAGTGTGAAGGAAGGACCTCTCCACATCTCCTGCCAGCCCTGAAATGAGAGGCAGGGCCAAACCAGCCCTACCTGTGGGATGTGAGTATCACTGAGCACTTGTTCTGCACTTCTTCACTGATGATTTTCCAAAGATGACGTTTAGCATTTGGGTCCATTCCAGAGCTTGGTTCATCCTATTGGGAATGACAGGGCTGAATGTAAATTTGCACTCAAAATCTGACCTTCCTAAAACTTGTGCTTGTTTAGGTCCATCATTAGTGTTATATTTCCTAGTGAGGACCCACAGAAGACCTCACACAGCTGCTTATCCAGAAGGATTACCTTCAGTTGCATCATGGATTTGACTGAGACATCCTAGGCTCCCATTTAAGCAGGAGCATCAGTTTGACTAAGACCTCCATCCTCACTGCCCTCTGGAGCTGCACAGCTCCCTTGTGACTGATGAAAAATCCCAAGCTCCACTGGACACTAGAGAAACTAACTGACTGGGATAGCACCATCTGAGATCAACCCTACTGTGAATTTTATACAATAGTGGTTTAAAACATCCATAAGCACCAAAGACGTCATCTCAGACAAGAAGCTGTCAACTGGCACATGGTTCCCACGTCTGCCTGCGTCTTGCCTCCTCATAGGCTGACAAAGTAAGTGCTGCATCTCTCCATTTAGAGAAGCCAGAGATGAGCAATGGTAGACTCCCATCCTACATGTTGCCAAAAAAAAAAATTGTTAGCCAATTTCCCATTGACAATCATTATTGCTGGGAACAACACCTTATATAAGGCAGCAATAAGCCAGCTTGGGTTGAGGCAGAAGTCAATATGGAGGACATTTTCTCACTGTCTATTTTTATTGATATTTTTTTATCTCACAGAAGCAGCTAGAGTGCTGGTGTACATGGTGAGATGTCGGTGGTGCTGGGCTCAAGACAAGTTGCAGCAAGGGAAATTTATGTCCACTAGGTAGCAAATTTAATGTTGGATACCTGCTCAAAGAATACTACATACTTTAAAACACAGCAAGTGGAAACTCTGCACAAAAAGGTCTGTGTTACCAGTGGCATATCTCATAGAAGTACTGTAAACTTAAATACATAAAACAAAAGGGGAAGCCAACCCTAGAAAAATAGCTTTATGTTCTAATCTGGAGGAAAGTCGCTCCTTTGCTCTCCTGAATTCAGAGCCTTGGATGGTGCTTTTCTTGCAAGCCTGTGCAGTTTGTAAAAAGAAGAAAAAAAAAAAAAAGAAAAAAGAGAACCAAAGAAAGAGCCAGGAACCAGAAGAGTTTAATTGGCAAATATAGGATCTATTTTTACCTTGGAAAGATGCTAACAGAGCAACTGGCAGACTTTCTACTCTCTTATGCCCTCAAATAAAATTTGGGTGCTTGCTGGAATCTAAACATTCCGCTGATACATATGTTTAGTCAGGCTAAGTATGGGAATCTGGGAAGAGTCCTGTGAGTTTTGCGAGACTGTCAAACTACCCAAAGATCTGCTCATTTTTCCCCCAGCAGTGCCCCATTTCTCACCAGCAGCAGAATTGATGGATTCCCAATGAGAGCCAGAGCAGTCGACAATTTTCTGTTGGTGCCATAACTGCACATAGAGGTGACTCTGTCCTTGTAGGTCATCAGGTTCAGCCGGCGGAGAAGCTGGAGTACAACCTATGGGAGCACGAGTACTGCTTTCACAACAACATCCAGGAATAAATTACCGTGAGCATATCTGTTTACTGAAAGACTAAATTGATGTAAAGTCTCTCAATGACTGGGAAATGCTTTAAGTCAAGCCTCGATGTTACTCACTCCTTTGATCTCCCGCTCTGGGATGCCGTGGAGCCTAGCATAGTAATACATGTGCTCTTCCACTGTCAGCAAGTCATCCAAGGCATCTTCTTGAGGACAGTAGCCAAAGAGTGACCAGTGTGCCTCTCTAATGTCATTCAAAGACCTGCGTAAGGAAGTCAGCAGGTCATTTTAAACATGTTGAATCATCAACATGTTAGAGAAAAACCCTTTCTCCTGCATCCTACCCCTTTCCTAACCCTTGAAGGAAAACACTATGCATTTGCAGGCCTTCAGCTTTTCATCCCTCAGTTCTGCAAAGAAAGAACTGTGTGATGTTTGTAAGCTACAATGTCTTGTACATCACCTTCTGGTTACCTCCAGCACTTCAACTGCCACTGAGCCTCCCCCTGCTACAGAACACTTTGAGGTGAGTCTGACTAGTCTCCAGGTATTAGCTGAGAACCAGGATCACAGCTGAGGATCTGAGTCTGATCACATTTGCAAGTGGAAGGAACACCACAGAGAACAGCAGAGGTATGACCGTAATTGCAGACCCCTAGGGAAGCAACCATAACATATGCAAGGAATTACATTCCTTGCCTTGTTTACATATGCTTTCTTCTGAGCATTTAGCTTTCTTTCAGACTTCTAAATTTCCTTTCCTTTGCCATCCAGCCTTAAAAACAGCTCCCAGGCTGATTTGCTCATGCACCTTCCCCAGAAATCCTATCCTCCTTACCCAGAATGATCCTGGACTCGCAATCTTCCACTGGATGCTCCGATATCACCTGTCAGCATCTTAAAGATGGTTGTCTTTCCAGCACCGTTCACACCAAGCAAGCCAAAGCACTGGGTTGTGAGAAAGAAAAGTAGAAATGCAACCATGCTGTATTTATAAGGCAGAAACACTGCTCTGAAAGGAGCACTCAGTGAATCTTGTCTCTTCTGTTCTCTGGAGTTGCACCAAGGGAAATTTAGGTTGGATATCAGGAAGAATTTCTTTACAGAGAGGGTGGTTACGCATTGGAATGGGCTGCCCAGGGAGGTGGTTGAGTCCCCATCCCTGGAGGGGTTTAAGAATCACATAGACATGGTGCTGGGGGACATGGTTTAGGGACCCTGGAAGTGTAGGGTTAATGGCTGGACTTGATGATCTTGAAGGTCTCTTCCAGCCAAATCATTCTATGATTCTTTGGAATTGCAGAAGAGGCAGAGGGACGCAGAGCATACGAGCGTTATAATGGGGGTTGTTTATGTGGCATGTTGTTTCATACGGTGAAGAATCAAAGATGCGTCTTCTGATAAAGTCTTTCCTTTTACTACAAGTTGCATTTCTGCAGGGAGCTCATCTGACAAACCAGATCCTGAGTATCTCACCTCTGCAAATCTTCCCTTTAACTGGAACAGAGCTCTTCATAGGAATGAGGTGAGCAAGGTTTGGATTGTCCTTGGTAAAACCGTACCATAATACAAGATTTTTGTCAAAGAACCTCATTAATGTGCTACGTTAATAAGATTAAGAACTATTTCCCCGTAGTGAAGTTCGTCACCTCATGCTAAAAAAAAAAATCCATGTTTTATTACCAAGGTTGGAGATTCACAGTTGTGTGGTGCATAAGCAATCACCACTGTGCTGATAATTACTGTTATTTTGATATTGTTAGTACAGACCAACTGATCTGAATATCCCCATGTGCCGGGGCCACTGCAAATGCACAGCATTGGCTAAGGCTCTTCCCCTACCCCAAGGTTCACACACAGCCTGAACCTTTACAGCCTGCAGTGCAGGACCATAGCCTCTACCCACAGGTGGAGTCTAAAGTGCCATTCCCCTGAACCTGGCATCAGAGTGGCTTTTGCCAGAAGTTAGAAACCTTGATGCCAGTTGTAGCTTGGAAAAAATCCTCTGCCAGGAAGATCAGTGACACAGTCTCCTGAGTAAGGCTTCTCCACAGTGAGGCTGCTGTCCTCCTGCCCAGAACTCCTTTCATCTCAGTGGGATCGAAACAAACAAACAAAAAAATCAGGTACCAAGGATTTATCCTGACCTCCCCAGAACAAGTGAGGTGCACAGTGTGAGGTAGAATTCCACCTCCACTTGCCTCTAGATTTCAGACATGCTCTGTGTCCTCCAGTCTCTTCTCACGAGTCAGTGTTTTTGCAGGTAACTGAGCTGATGTGATCAATACTTTTTTTCTTTAGTTCTAAGTCCTGATTCACAAAAATGTGTGTTTAGCTGAAGTGATTTGTCTTTCCCTGACAGGAAAAAACAAGCAGATAAGCCTGACTCACAGTTTCCCATGCCGTTTAGGTGACTAATTGCAACTGGACAAACTTTGCTGTGTTCATTTACCACCCAGTGCTTGACAGTGAATCCCCGACTGTACTGTGTAGATGCTGTACAAACACATGTGCAGGTGTTTGGGTCCGAATACAGCTCCATCACTGCCCTATCCCACTTCTCTTTTGCCAGTACCATAACCCCAAGAATCAATACATAAGGCAGGCAGAAAGGCAGGAAGTCAGGAAGGGAGGGAGGGTTCCCCTCCCCAGGGCAGAAGGTGCCCACACAGCCTCTTCCCCTCACCTCTCCAGCAGGAATCCCAAGGCTGACATTTTTCACAGCCATGATGCGTTTGTGAGGAAGGTGGTAGATCTTTGTGAGGTTCTGGAGCTGCACAACGTCAAAGTCAGCTTTGCCAGACTCCACCCGGTTCCTCTCTGCCTGGACATCTAAATCCTCTTCAGTTGCAGGTGGCATAAGCAATTCTTTGCCATGGACTCTATCAAACAGGAACCTATGGGGAGGGCAGAAAAGGGACCTTACTCTGGCAAAAAGACAACAGTGGGCCTGTGTGCTTAAGAGAGATAGTAAGGAGGCCTCCCATGAGATCCCAGGACATGGAAAAAATATACAGCTATACAATTTCTATTATCTCCTTATATTTTCTCCATTTAGGAAATTAAAGAAAACAGTGTTCTCTTTCTGTCTCATGTCTTCCCTCTTTTTCAGCAAATAGTCCAAGCTGGAGCAGTTCTTGTCCTTGCGGAAAGCACAGATGTCAGGGCTGTTCTCACTCCTATGGTGAGAACATATTCACTCCTATGTGCACCCAAGACAGAGGAGACAGGAAGATTCAAATAGAGGAAATTGTCCATGGACTGACTGCCCATGCCAACCAGCTGAACATCAGCCCACCAAACCCAAAGCCCTGAAACAGGGGCCACAGTCTCAGCCAGCAAGGACTATCAAGGGACTCTTGTAACCTACACCTCCATTAGTTAATGCTCTAACTACTGATAAGTACCAGGACTGACACCAAAGAAAGCTTACTACATGATTGCAAAGTGTCTTGGAAATTTATGGTCTTTGTAATTGACAATTACAATGGTGTGAGAGCCCAGAATTAAACCACTGAGTGCTGGCTTGGTCTGTTTGCATTGTGAGCCTCCAGATGTTACTTACTCAAGAATGTTGTTCCAGACTCTCTGAATCATCCTGTCATGAACTGTAAGACGAATAGCAAAAAACACGGTGCCCTGGATGAACATGGCAAGCAGCTTGGATGTGGTCTTATCCAGCTCAAAGGTTTTGTCAGGGTAGTCCACTCCATAGGCTTTTAAGAAGCCCAGCAGTGCCTGATCCTGCGACAGTTCAATCAAGCCATAGCCAAAGCAGAATTGTGGGAACAGAAGGAATGTGTGCCTTAAGTTTTCAGCAAGATCACGCAAGCCCTGAAAATAAAAAAAAAAAAAACACAAAAAACAAAAAGCTGCACAGTCAGTCACCAGTTTTATTCATGGAATAAATTTGTAGGTTTTACTGCGGGATTGAAGTGTAACAATTACATTGGGATTTGCTTGTGTCTCAGAGCAGAGATAAATTGAGAGCAAAATGCTCTGGAGACAGCTTGTTTCACAGGCACAAGGTCAGAGAAGTCAACAAGCAGCTCTGAAGCTGTGACCACCCATAGTAAACAGCAACCAGTTCCCAGAGGCAGCCCCTTGCTGCTGCCCCAGCCCACCATTGAGCACAGGCCACTCACCTGGAGTGCTGTCCTACCTGTTCTCCTTGGTCAAACATCTCTGGAGTTTTGTCTTGAACAGATACAGAAAGGCTTTTGCAGTTAAATCATGGCAAAACAGCCCAGTGAGCAGTCCCACACTTAAGAACTATCATACTTCGAGAGCAGGAGAAAGGATTAGAGCCCACAATATAGTGCAGAGGCAGTAAAAGAGCATGCAAAGAAACTGACTCCCTGCCACTGGTGCACAGAGCTATCAAAATTATAGACTGGTTTGGGTTGGAGGGACCTTTAAATGGCATCTAGTCCAAACCCCCTGCAGGAAGTAAGGACAGCTGCAACTAGAGCAGGTTGCTCAGAGCCCTGCCCACTCTCACCAAACACCTCTCTGGGCATCCTGTTCCAGTGTCTCACCACCCTCACAGTGCAGAACTTCTTCCTAATATCTAATCAAAGTCTCCCCTCTTTCAGTGTAAAGTCATTACCCCATGTTCTGTCACTACCTGTGTTTGTAAGAAGTCCTTCCACATCTTTCCTGTAACCCCCCCTTTGAGTACTGAAAGGCCACAAGAAATTCCTTTCTCCTCGGAGCCTTCTCCTCCAGGCTGAACAACCCCAACTCTCTCAGCCTAGCCTCACAGCAGAGGAGCTGCAGTCCTCAGACCATTTCTGTGGCCTCCTCTAGCCCTACTCCAACAGGTGCTTGTCTTTCTTACACTGAAGGCCCCAGATCTGAATACAGTATTGCAGGTGAGGTGTCACAGGACCAAAGAGATCATAATTGCACATCCCTGAAATCCAAGGGGTTGATAGACAAGTTCTGCCCAGAAAGAGAAAAATCCAAACCAACTATTGTTTTACAATGCAATTGCCCTTCATAAAAGAAGAAAACTAAATGTAAGGTATATGGTATATGCCAGTGTTTCCCAGGGATATTTTGGTTTAAGAGAAGGCTTTACTTTAAGGACTTATCCCTGTCTGTCTGTTTTCATCTTTGCAGGGAGGAGATGGTTCTGTTACAGCTCTAAATGACAGACAGCTGCTTTAATGCAGCACATGTCAGACTCAGGGCAATGATATCTAGTTGTCACTCTCCAAAGATCATGCTGCCTGAACTTGCTGTCCTTATCAACTTTTTCATCAAATACCCACACCCACCTCCTGCCCTTCTCGGCACAAGCAGTTCTTCTCTTTTTGTATTCTCTCCTCTGTCACCATCAACTCCTCCTTTACTGAGGGTGCAGATGTAAAGACAAAATATATTTGTATTTGACTCATGCCCTGTCTATAGGGATCCCCATTAAGTCTCTGCTTAGTCTATCTCAAATACCTTGAAACCAGACAGCTGGTAAGGACCTGATCAAAGCCACCAAACTCAATAAGAAAACTCACATTATTTCATGAAGGGCTTAGTATTTAGGGTTCCTACCTGGTCTGTGGCCTTTTCCTGGGAGAGCAGAAATACAACTGAGTGAGTAATGATGGTATTGATGCCAAAGAATAAGTTGACGCAAACATAAACGATGAAGGCCATTCCCGTTTCTTTGAAAAACCCAGCCAGCAGGTACATCCATGAAAATGTTGCATACCTATAAATAGTCAACAGCACAGAGAATACAGCAGTAACTCACAGAGCGACTGAAAACTAGTAAACAAAGGACCTGAGACAACATAACAATTCTTTTCTGGATGTGACTAGATTTCCATACTGCAGGAGCTTAAAGAAGGAAAAATGTCTTTAGATCTGTTAGAATTTGGAGAAGAAGTTTATGATATGTACTTTGAACATGGAGCACAACTGAAAGGCTGTGAGCAGCCTGGTCGAGTTGAGGGTATCCCTGCTCACTGTAGGGGGGCTGGACTAGATGAGCTTTGGAGGCCCCTTCCAGCTCTAATCATTCTATGATTTTATGAAAGCAGACAGACTGGGCCAGATTCAAAGCCAGAGAGACAACTTTGCTGAGTTTTCCTGAACTGTGCTACTTTTTAGTCATGTACATCATCATTTCCCTCTCCCCACCTCTGATTTTGAAATGCTTCTATATCTTGAACTTTGCAGTAGTTCAGTAAGCATCTGCTTACAGCTTGGGCTGTCACTGTGACCTTGAGTATTTCATACCCTCACGTCGAGCTTGTTTTGAATAAAGCAGAGTGACAACAGTGTTTTAGCTCACTGCTCCTGGAAGGAGAAACTAGTTACCATTTGTAAAGTGCACGTAGGAGAAAAAAGTACATGTTTTCTTTCCTATTTAAATGGTATTTAAATAACTAAGCTTACCCAAACAGCAACAGTAGAAGAAACACTGCCAGTAAGTTACTGTTGTTGCAGAAAGCTGGTATCTGAAAGGATGAAATAACTCCTAGAGAGAGTCCAATGGGGGCCATAAAAAGTACCTGCAAAATTGTATTAGATGTTATTGAGAAGATAATTCTTAAACATTTTTCTAGAACTATGCAGAAGCAACAATGCCAGGTCTGAATCCAGTCCTATAAGCGAAGCTTGAGTTTTCTATGGGAAAGCAAACGCAGGTGGGGTCTCAGCTCTCCTAAGAGTTTTGGGAGCCTGGCAAATGAATTCCAAGAAAGCCACTTTGAATAGGTTAAGCCTTGGCATTCATGACTCTGGGCAGAAAGTGCCTAAAAGAAAAGGCTGTGAATGAAAAATACCCCTTTGGGTTTTCTGTTAGGCTTGCAGTCTTCAATGTGCCCTGTAAATCTTGTCTTTATAATGCTGTTGAGTCAAGCCAGGGACCTACCAAACGTCTGCCTTGAGAGGTTCCTCTCTTCCCCAGCTTTGGGATTTCACAGAATTTACTGTCAGGAATTCACTGAGAAATATCAAGCTGCCAAGAGCACTGGATTATTTTCAGCCTACTGAATGCTGATTGTGTCAAGGACTCTAGGGAATTCTTCCACAGGCTGATTTACAAACATGCAGTGCCAGAGCGAGGGCCTGGATCAGGGAGGCAGACACAGGCCTGCCCCAACCTGCACTGCAACGCAGGACTGCTCTGATAAGAGCTATGGCCATGCTGCCTGCAGTCCCCTCTTCAAGCCCCTCCTGCAAGGCAGGAGACACTTGTGCTATTGATTCATCACACCAGCCCCTATGTGTGGGTAGTTTAGGCTCCTCAGTGGTGACAAATGCATTATTAGGTGTATTGCTAGCATGAATCAATGTCACCAGAACAGCTAGATGCATAGGCTGTGCTCTGCAGAAAGAGTCAAGGCTCACATCCCCCAAGGGATTTCACTGTATCAAAGGGGGCTGGGCATCCAAGTGCCCTTGAAGATTTCCTGTTTTCAGGAACTGATGATATGACAAGAATTTTAGACACCAGCAGCAACTCATCAATAAATACATGTCAGAGAGGTGGAGCTAATCACCATTACAGCACAGTTGGTGATGACAAAACTCACAAGCAGAGAAAGTTGGTGCTTGAGGACATCTAAGTATGTGAGGGTTTGACATCATGTGCCAGAGGGAATTCTAAGGCACAAAGTACTTCCCTCTGCCAACCCCGTGTATATTTATCCTCTCAGCCCAGTGATGCTTTCCAGCAGTGCTATTAACCCTCTTCATTATGAGGAAACTTAACTTTAGGTAGAACAAGTGTAAGCCCACACCACGCGATATAGCACAGTGCTGGGGAGCTCAACTACCTATATGAACAAGGTGGTAACTCTCTACAGTGCAGTGCAGCACTTTAGAAAGGAACTTGATCAGGTCCTGGAAGGCATATAGCTTCATTAGTAGCTTTCCTTGGCTTAAAAACCTTTATAATATGTAATCTTAAGGCAAGCACTACACCTGGCAGGATTTTTGCCCAACAGGGGCATGTCATCTGTGAGATACCTGTTCATGTCACACACACTCTGTACTCCTATGGACTCCTGGATGTAGCCTTCAGCCCCAAAACCTTAGCCCAGATTCATAAAGCCTGAATGACAGCTAATTGAGCCCTGTAAGCCAAAAGAAAAGCAGTTTGCTGCTTGCATGCTAAAATGGAAATCAAGCTCTGGCCTGCTCTGTGTTGCTCTCATATAAATGTGCTGAGCATTTTGCATACACTCAAGAGAGCAAGAATGCTTTCACTTAGCAAAATCCAGTGTCGCATTGCACATTTAACAGTCTTCAATGCCTTGGAGAACAATTACTACATAACACTCTTGGTAGTAATAATATTAAGAAGTCTAGGCAACCAACTTTAAATAAAAAACTTCTTCTCCCCTGCTGTGAAATGCTACTCTTGGTGTATTTAGGAATGTGAATTATTTACCAGATCATAAACGAAGTTAGTCACCCAATAGCTTGTCATCCCAATGCCTGAAATATGCTGCAGTTGTTTGGCTTTGGTTTGATGTTCTTTAACCACGTAGAGCACAAAGCTTGCCGTTGTGATAGAGTAGCCAACCAAAACAGACATTGAAACTATAATGTCGAGTAAACTGTTGAGCCTGGAGAGAAAGTGGAAAGAGAACATAGAATGGTTTGGGTTGGAAGGGATCTTTCAAGGTCATCTAGTCCAACCCCTTGCAGGGATCAGGGACATCTGCACCTTGAGCAGGTTGCTCAGAGCCCCATCCAACCTGGCCTGGAATTTTTCCAGGGATGGGACTTCCACCACCTCTCTGGGAAATCTGGGCCAGGGTCTCACTGTCCTCAGTGTAACAAATATCCTCCTTTTCTCTAGTCTAAATCTCCCTCTTTCAGTTTAAAACCATAACCCTTTGTTCTGTTGCAACATGCACTGCAAAAAACGTTTGTCCCCATCTTTCTGACATGCCCCTTTAAGTACTGGAAGGCTGCAATAAGGTCTTCCATGAGTATTAATATAAGATGTATATGGTGAGTCAAATGGGTAGATTTCGCTCATTGCAGAGGCACTGTTTAGAGCTCAGAAGGAAAGAGGTCCTGGTTCTGTGCTACCATATTCTGCTGATGGGAATTGGGCCTAGCAAAAAGGACTCACATGGAGTTGTAAGCTGGTACCATAGCAGGGATTGGAAAGGCCAAAGGGAAAATGACTTATTACTATTGTGCCAAAGTAAAAAAATGTGTGATACTCTGTGACATCCAGATCTATATGGGATCTTGATAAGAAACCCTAACAGGAATCTGCAGCTCTGTGGTATGCAGAATACTATTGATGCACAGAGAGAAAAAAAAGTAAGAGAGAGCATATATCATTTAGAGAAAGGCATTTCACAATTTAGGCTGGTTTATGGCTTCCAATGAGCTGTTTTGCTCCTTTTGAAGCTAAACAATTCAGGCATCAGCCAAATGAATCTTCTTACATTACTTGTTCTTGACTCTGGCCTCCAGGATATGGGTGAGCTGATAAGAAAATACCTATAAAAACAAAAAGAAATGCGATTGAAAAATGTGGGTAACTTCCTCTACCAGCTCCTGATATTGACAACAATTCAGCAAATGGTGGGTCGAGAACAAAAGCAGATGAAAAGCTGTTTTTTGCTCTGTCATCTTGGTGTGATCTTAGGCAGAATTTTGAGCATCCTCATTTTTCCCATGACTTCCCTTTGATGAACAGCAGATCTGAAATTCAAACCCTAGGCCTTGTTTCCTGCATTTCCCTGGTTCGGGATATTCACTTCAGCGAGAGCACTCCCACACCTAAAATCAGCCACATGGCTGCGGGACTGTGCATTTTGGGTTGGATTCACCATCACTAAAACATTCAAAACTGGCGACCATGCTTCACTTTAAAGCTGCTGCTTGGTGACTTGATTTCATTTGTTCTGTTATCATCAGAAGCAAATCCTTCCCTACTGTCTTTCTCCACAACTTCTATCCTCCTCTGATATAGGTCTTATTCAATATGGGCATGTGTCAAGATGCTGGCATAAACCCAGGTAAGCTACAGACACTTTTGTTCCCAGTGAGTTAATGATGAACTATTTTGTCTTATGCATATAGGAAAAAAAAAAATGTCCAAAGAAATTAGTAAAAAACCCAGTTACTGTGTTTGTAAGCCCAGTATGATGTTTTCCAAAAAGGCATTTTAAAAATTAGTTTGTATCAAGCATGAGCTGCAAGACTGAAATTTTCTGCTCATGTGCAGGTATCTTCATAAGATTTAGTTTAAATACTTCTTCAACAAGGGTGGCATCTAGCCCAAAATAGACTAGTATTGTTCATCACAGTGCATTTCCTATGTTTGGAAGCAATATATACCTATAAACCCAGAGTTTTCTAACAAAGTGAGGAACCTGAGGGGCTCTGGTGGGCCAGTTCCAACTTCCAATGAAGGTCTCTGCTTTGGTCCCACCAAGATTCCAACCCAGTCCTTAAGAAAGAGTTTAGGCTAAGACGTTTATCTTTCTAAAACCAAGGTTCTCAATCTGTATTTAGACACCTAAGTGAATGCCTCCATTCTCAGGGAGTGCTGAAGGACCTCTCACTGCTATTAAATCCAGAGAGATTTGCTAGAACATGCCACCTCTGAAATGTAAGCTCCTTACAGCAAGGTGCCTGAATTTCAACAGTTCTATGAGAAAGAACTATTCTGGGCTATCTTCCCTCAGAACAAGCAATCTGACCTGGGGACCAGAAAAGAGGAGCCTGTGGGTTTAGCTGACCAAATGCCAAACTGAGCAAATAAATTTTAAAGGAGAGATTTCATATGAAACTCATTTTGAAGGGGTTAAAAAAGAAACCTCAGCCTTGTCATTGGTGAGAGAGCAGAATTAAAATCTTGGGCTGCTGATAAAGCCACACAAACAGCCAGGAAACGTTTCCCTTCTCTAAAAGGGAAAGAGAAAGGAAGATATCATCTGTCTAATCTGTTAATACTTCACTATAAAGCCATTTTCCTTTACTGAAGCTTAGGCTAGAAGTCAAAATTTCCATTTCAATGCCTTCTCTTTTTTGTTGGTTGGGATTGAGAGAAGAGAAAGCACAATATACATAAGTCAAAAACTATTATGACTTGCTTAGTGACAGGGTAAAAAGCTTTTTATGTATTTTTTTTTTAAAATATACGCAGTCTAAGTCAAGCCTCTAAAGTGGGACTGGAACCTCTTTCAAAATGCTGAAATGACAACACACTTTTATCTGGCTATTTCTATGGTTCTTAAACTGTCATTTATTTGTCACAACAACAAATAGATTTAGCTGCCAGGAACATACCACACAGAACGTCTGTTCAATTGTATTTCAGACTGGATTTACACTACCCCAGGGGAGCTATCCTCATCCATTCATTTTATTCCCCCCATTCTATGGCTTGGATCATTAGTGGCAAGCGGAGAATTCTCTTTCTGGTCATTTACTATTAAACATTTCTTTCCAAAAACAGATAAGCAGCAGGACAGATGGAATACAACTGCTGCTATTGTTTCCCACTGAAAATTGTTATTTTGCTAGTATAAAACTTTCTGTGTGAAAACTTTCTGACTGTTCACATGAGCTTCCTGCCTTTGCTCTTGCTACAGCACGTGTTTGGAATACAGAAATAAAGCAAGAAGCTTCACTGCTCAATAATTCAGGTGCTCTGGGATGCTCCTGCTGCTGGAAGTGCCTGGCTCAGGTCTCCTTTCTCTGCACCCAGGCAGGGGCTGGAGTTTTGTGATATTCTCTTGCAGCACACACTGAAGAGCTCAAACCTTCCATCCTGGAGGGCATGCTGCAAATCTCAGGGGCACAAGCTAGTGGATATGGTAGAATGGCAGTGGGTACAAGGCATTGATTTCACTAGTTGTGAGCTGAGCTTGTGGTGAAGGGAGTGTCAGTGCATCTGTATGTGAAGGGAAGAGAGATGTCTGTTTTGACTCATAATCAGCATTCTGCTGTTTCTTTAATTCATAGCATGACACTCAAAGCGTCAAACCATATGCTTTCTCCATCACAATTAAAATCAGACATATCAGTGAGGAACAATCTCATGAGCAAAGAGACACTGTCACCTGGAACAGCAGGCCTCTGAAGCAGGTGATGGAGCTAGGCATGACCAGTATATAGCTGGAAGGGCACTATTTGTCAAAGAAAATCCATTGTCAGGGTTTTTCTGCGCACAATTGCTACTCTAGTCTGATCCCATAAATCTTTGGGTAAGATTTCTCAAAACAGCATCAACATAAATCTTCCTCTTGCCCTGTGCCCCTTCCATCTCAAGAGACAGGCACATTTGTGCCCATGCTGCACCCTTAGGATAGGATAAACCATGAGCAGTAAGATAGGGTGCCCTGTTTTATCATCAAGAATTTGGGTTGCTGTTTTACCTTACTGAGGAGAAGCTTTGAGAGCTGATAACCTCAAGAGGCCCCCTAATACACCTTGGAATCTGTGAGTGTCATGCATCAGAAGGAAAAATACAGATGGAAATTATGCTTCTCACAATCTCACTCTCATTCAAACCCAAACATACACACACCCACACAGCCTGAGCTGCTCCCAGCAGAAGGATAACTTATTAAAATTTACTCATCTAAACCACCCCCAGAGATGACCTGAAGTAGCCTTTCTATGCATAACTAACAGGCACTTATCAAGAAAGCTATTTCAATACCATGATGAGAGGCAATAAATCAAACAGCAACCATTGGCATTTTTGGGATGAAGGAAGTGTTTTATGTAGGAGCTGGGGTTCTCCTTCCTCAGCTCCCCTGAATCTTTGACTTAAGACAAATGAAATAGGATTTATACACATTTTTCAATTCTGTTTTTAAAGGACTTGCAGAATTGGGAGTAAAGAAATGGCCTCACTGAAGTCAAGCTAAGTGTCGTCATTGATTTCAGGAGAACCAGAATATTCTGCCTAAAGGGCAGAAATTATCTGCTCCTGTAAAGGGACACTTACCATATCTGGAAGTCTCATTTTTTGGCAGGTTAGCTCTAAGAATGAAGTTGTTCAAGCTGTTGAGATAAGCTGGAAGGCTGTGATAACCTTCAGGATTATACCATACCTGCACACAATTGAGAAATTGAAACAATTTGGGAGAGAAATTGTTACTTGATAACATTGTGGTTTGTTCTGCTTGCACAAATGAATCATTCCATGGTTGTTAACTGAAGCCGTAAACTCTACAAGTTAAAGTCCAACGATTAAACCACATCAAGTACTGAATGGGGATAAAAGCACATTTTACTTTTAGCACAAGTGGTTCCCTCAGCTTCTTTTGCCTTCTGGGAGAGAAGAAAGAAGCACTAGCTGGATCTGTGACAAAGTGTACAGAAACTTGGTTTCTTTTCTGTAATAAGCTCCTCAGATCTGATGACCACCAGCTGTAGGGACCTCTCAAAGAAGGTTAAGCTGTCCAATGTCTGACAGCCCTGGAAAGCCAGGGGGAAAAAGTCTGCTTAAGGTCAAAAAATAGCCAGTGGTCACCTTCTTATTCAGCAGATTCCCTCCCCATGAGAGCTTGTCTTGCTTATGTTACAATAATCACTGAATGGCAAAATAAGATCACAGGACATACACTTTGGGGGGGATTTCCCATCCCCTACTTTAGGCACAATCCCACAGCACCCATGGATTTAAATTTAAAACATCTGTTATACTACTTTATTGTTTATCTTAAAGTTCCTGTTTGACTCTATTTTTTATAGCACCTACAAAAATCTTGACAACAGTCATATCACAAGAATGTTAAGAGCTTTAACTTTGGATAGGAGGACAAATAAAACAGGGCATTTGCTTCTTCCTTTGCTTCTCCTTCCTCAAAGAGACAAAAGGCCAGAGTAAGTTTCCCACTCCATCTATACATTTGTCCCTCTTCTGTTCAGAAAATATGTTCAAATCTTCTAGGAAACAATGTATTTTCAGCTTGGACCTGCTTGCCTTTCCACAATGCACCATAAAGGTGCTGAAATCATCATCATCCTTGAAGCTAATGAGACAGAGCCCTGAGAAGCATCATGAAAGCTGGCTCTGCTTTGAGCAAGGGTTGGACCAGATGACCTTCAGAGGTCACTCCCAATTTATATTACTCTGTTACAGTAAAGGAGATAAAAAAGTGTTTGTATTTCTGTGAAAGAAAGGATGATACTGCTGATTTTCTCTACTAAGAAAGCATAATTAAACAGTCAACACCAAAAAAACATTAAAAAAGGAGTCTACCATCACTGGAGTGAGTCATATAGCCAAGTAACAATACATAAACGAATAACATTTTAATTATGGATGATAATCTGCAATATATATGCATTTTAAAGTGTGCAAACAAATCCATGAACAATGACATTGCATGTTAATGTAATTTGAGTTTTTTTGGTATATGTAAATCTATATTTCTTTATAATATTAAATGCAAATCCCTATTATAACTTTCTCTGTGGCAAAAGTTTATAAATTGAGCATTTCCAAGTCTGACACTGCACTTGCCCTCATGGACAATGATAAAATGTGGTGTTACTTACAATAAGGTAATTGTGCTTTTCTTTCAAGACCAGTTGAACAACACAGCTATTATCAAATATGAGTGCATTTATTTTACTTTTTTGTTTTCTCTCTTTCAGACCCTCTTTATGTATAATTTCAATTATGATGATCAGTATATTGGGTATGCAGTATGTAGGTTGCAAAATACTTTTTATAATAAAGGATGTGTTGATTCTAGGATTTCTGTTAGTGGTTTGGGGTTTTTTTCCTTTTTTTTTTTCCCCAACTGTTTTTCATTAATAGCAACAGATTTCTTCCACCACACTTAAGAAATGGCAAATAGTTTAAAGGATCTAAATGATGGCATCTCTTCTGTTTTTTATTTTTCTCCTTACAGGCCTGGCAACTACGGTTCAGTCATCTTGTGGGCTACGGTGCCAAATATTACTCCTACCTCATGTCTAGGGCTGTTGCCTCCATGGTGTGGAAACAGTGTTTTGCTCAGGACCCATTTGATAGGTAAAAACAGAGAAAATACTCATTAGAAGGAAGTTTCATGCTACTTGCTTCTGGAAAACATGTAACAAATGGGGCCACGTAGATTGATGGGCACTTTCAATGACAATTAGTTTTAACCTTTTTCTTGGTTTCAAAAGGATTACAAACAAGGATATAACCACATGGATAAAATGTACTTTGGGATATGCTCACTGGTGAAAAAAAAATTGTGTGGATGTTTTTGAATNTCTTGCTTATGTTACAATAATCACTGAATGGCAAAATAAGATCACAGGACATACACTTTGGGGGGGATTTCCCATCCCCTACTTTAGGCACAATCCCACAGCACCCATGATGGAAGTGTAAATTACCTACCAAGAGACAGAGAGTTTAGGCTTTTAAGGTTAGAGGTTTAAATGCATCCCACATCATCCACCTTTGCATACCCCCCAGTCCTGTGTGCTCAGTGATTTCATTCTTTCTGCCTTAGCAGAGCAACGACTAGAGTCTGCCCTGCTTCCAAAACTATCAGGGTTTCTAGATATTAAATCTGACATGCAATAAGCAAATAGCTACAGCTTTCAGATCTAAGATGAAGCTGCAAGATTGGAGCAGTGAAAACATCTGCAAATTGATTACATGAGCTCCAGGGCTTATTGAAACAAACCCTGTGATTCACTTTTCTTGGAGTCACCTCTGAGAACAAGCGCTGCTCTTGCAGTAACTCTCTCCTGCTAGTGAGGTTTTGCAATGAAATCACAGGATCTTGTCAACTCTCTTGTATTTCCCTGCTACCTCCTATTTCAGTCTCAGCACTTCTAGTGCTGTTGTGTTACATTTTCACTGAGTAGAAACAGCGACGGGGTATTTCAGAATGTGCCAGCCAACACTAGTTAAGATACACACACCCTCTCATGAGATAAAGATGCGGCTAATTGATATTTTCAGCTCTGTATAATAAAATTATGACAGCAGGAAAATTGTCTCCTGCTTGCAAGAGAAGTCAGGCCAACAAAGAAGAATGGAGAGAGAAAAGGAAAGGAACTTCAAGTTCTCTCTCTCATGCCAATCTTCAGCTATCATAGGATTTAGCTTTATTTTCTGAAATAGCCCTAAATGTGACCTCACTCCTCATGTCCCATGCTTCCTGTGCTAGGATAAGCAGATGGAGGTTTGTTACCTTAGTCAATGTTCTGTTGGAGGGCACTGGTCTGATATCAAACTGGAGATCTTTCGTCAAAGGTAGCCCAAAGGACCAGCCACCGTACCTGAGTGAAAACAAGACGGAAGCATGTTGCTACCCTCATTCAAAAGCTTTAACATCTTCCATTGGTGTGTGCCACAGTCACCCCAACTAATGCTAGCCTAACTTAACTTACCCCATAATGCAGTGTGTGTGGCCAAACCAATGTGGCTACAGGACCCCTTATTTGGGGGGAAAACAAAAACAAAAAACAAAAAAAAAATGTAAACAAACTTGGAAGCACTATCACAAAACTGTGCTGAAAGCCTCCATTTGGGAAACATTTTGGAGCCATGTGGACTCCAAACCCACTTTGATAACACATTGGAGTAAGACTACTGCTTCTTACCCAGCAGACAAGCAGCTAATTTTAAACTTATGGCAGATGAACATAGAATCATAAAATATTTAGGGCTAGAAGGGACCTCCAAAGGTCACCTAGTCCAGCCCCCCTGCAGTGAGCAGGGATATCCTCAACTAGACCAGGCTGCTCAGAGCCTTGTCCAACCTCACCTTGAATATCTCCAGAGATGGGGCCTCAACCACCTCCCTGGAAAGCCTGTTTCATTGTTCTAGCACTCTCAAGGTAAAGTACGATATCCAGTCTAAATCTACTCTTCTCTAATTTAAACCCATTACGTCTTGTCCTTTCACTACAGGCCCTTGTAAATAGCCCCTCTCCAGCCTTCCTGCAGGCCACCTTCAGGTACTGGAAGGTGGCTATAAAGTCGCCCTGGAGACTTCTCCAGGCTGAACAACTCGAGCTCCTTCAGCCTGTCCTCATAGGAGAGGTGTTGCAGTCCTCTGATCACCTTTGTTGCCCTCCTCTGGACCCACTCCATCAGGCCCATGTCTTTCCTATGTTGGGAGCTCCAGAACTGGATGCAATACTCCAGGTGAGGTCTCACCAGAGCAGAGTAGAGGGGCAGAATCACTTCTCTCAGTCTGCTGGCCACACTTCTCTTGATGCAGCCCAGGATGCAATTGGCCTTCTTGGCTGCAATTGCACACTGCTGGCTCATGTCCAGCTTCTCATCCACCAACAACCCCAAGTCCTTTTCTGCAGAGCTGCTTTCCAGCACCTCATCTCCCAGACTGTATTGACAGTGAGGGTTGTTCTGACCCAGGTGCAGGACTCTGCATTTAGTCTTGTTGAACCTCATGAAGTTCACCTGCGCCCACCTCTCCAGCCTAACCAGGTCCCTTTGGATGACATCCTGTCCCTCCAGCCTGTCGACAACACAACTCAACTTAGTGTCATCTGCAAACTTGCGATCCCATTGTCAATGTCATTAATGAAGATATTAAATATATATGTTCATATATATATATAATTTTTTTTTTAATATGTATGTGTATGTGTGTATATATATATATATATATATATACATGAGAACATATTCCTTGACAACCTTAATGGCAGGCTGGTTTTGCCCCAGGACATGCCATGCTGGCTATATGGCAGAGTCCAGACACACTATTAGTTCTAAAAGCCCTGTGGTGCAAGAAAATGCTCAGCCTCTAATTTCACTGCAACACTGGATGCAGTTGTTTAAGTGAAGCACACCCTGAGACTTTAGAGAATCAAACTTGAAGGAAAGTCTCTCCCTGAGTGTTTACTTCATGACAGGCTGTGTCAGATTTTCCTCATTTTAAAAATTTCTGAGTCGGACAAAGGCTTGTTTGTCGATCCAGCCATCACCACATCAGGTGATTGACACATCCCCAGTCTCTCCTGCTGTGATCAAGAGCAGCATTTGCACAAACCTTTACCTTTAACCCCATGATTGCATGACATTTCACCTCCTTTCACCAGATTCACAGAGACCATCATCAGGGAGGCCCTTCTAAACCCTTCCTGCACTGTCATCTACTCAGTGACAGTGGATATTGCAGGTACAAGAGGCTGCTCCCAATGCAGTTCACAGGAGAGGGACTGGAGATTAGAGCTGTACCGTTTCTGCAGGAAGTCTTTGGTAGTTGCCAGAATGTAGGTCTCCACATTGTGCCCTGTAAGGTTATAAACCGTCCGCGTGGAGAAGGTCCTTCTGTGAGGAGGAGTGTAGTTTGTCTGTGGACATGTCTGAGCATAGACAAATGAACAAAATGTTGGTGCCTGAAAACTTGCTTGCACATCAGGAGAAGACAGAACAGGCAACGACAATATTCTGGTCCTGGGACTGATTCATAGAGAGGCTGATGATTCACAAATCAGGGTGCAAAGGTGCACAACACACATCTCTGCATGCTGTCCTGAACATGTTTAGGTTGAAAAACAATCTCTGCTTCAATCTACATTTCACTTCTACTGACATCAGTGAGACTTTGAAATGTGCTTCATGCTGTATAGGAAGATTTTTGCTGCATTAAGGCTGATCCTATTTAGCAGAGAGCCAGAGTGACTGCACAGACAAACGCAGAGGGCAAAACAGCTCACGGAGCAGAAAACTCTGTGGTGGCCTCAAAATCTCATCTTGCATTTCACAGCCGCTATGTTCTACATTTTGTCTTTACTGTCAGTCACTAGGAATATTTTCCTGAGCTTCAGAGAAACCTTGGATTAGTTCTGAATATGTAATCTAACATGCTGAGGGTCAAAGTCGTATTGACTGTTTCATGAGGTTGAAGTGTCCTACTGGACAGCATGCTGGCTGCTGCTTTCAGCTCATCCAGAACAAAAGCCCTGGCCTCCCCTGTTGTGTATCTGTTCATAACATTGCAACAGAGTACACAAAACAGCTTCCTTCATGCTGAAGAACACCTGCCTGTGCCTGTTGGAGAGAAGAATCAGCTTTGAACATTATCCTGACTTATTGGAAAAAATGACGACAATACTTTTAATGATGTGAGATTAAGTGTATGTCCAGAAAACTGCATAAAATAGCTGCATTTTAAGGAATGACTAAGAGCTCTCAACTAAGTACATCCTTTATCTTACAAAAGACATCATGCTGCACCATGAGTCTGATTTCCAGCTGGAAAAAAGCTGAAGACAGATGAACGGCACTGGAGGGAGGATAGCTTCACTTCAAACTGGACTATAAAATGGTAACATCCTTGGGGCAGAATCTGCCTTTCTCCATGTGTGTGTAAATGCACTAAGCCCATCAGTGCCCATGTCTGGTTCTGCAGGTCACCACAATGCAAGTAACTAATATTATTAATCACTTATAATGTGAAGCAGACTAAAAGCAGATGGATATAGACTCTGCATGAAGTTAAATTCTGAAGAGCAAAGAGCAACAAGAGCTGTGCTTTCATTAATAAGTGCTTGTATAAACCAGTTTTCTTCTTGAATGCTCATTCCCATCTGCTAAATGGGACAATCATACAGCATTCAAAACCACCATCAAAACTCTTCCCACCATGGGGAGCAAGGTGAGGAAACTGTTCTCTTTCCTATCCCCAAACTGGTGCAAACCCCGATTATCCAGTGTACAAAATCAACAAGGCAAAAAAGAGACAGAAGGAATTTGAGCCTTTAGTGTCCTGCCTGCACATAAAACCACTTTAAATTACCTGAATTCCATGGGTGCAGTTGCAGGCAGAATATTTGGTTCTCTGGTCGCCACTGATAATCCACTGGCCAAGCATGTCCTCCTTTAAACACTGCCTGAAAAAGGGACACAATTTCCCCTGAGGTGCTCTGTGCTCAAGTGTGCAAATGATACTAATTGCTGTCATGTTCAATGACAGCAAGGATGGCAGTGAGCAGCTTGAGCAGAAAAGCAGACCTTCTTGTGATCTCTGGGCCCTTCAGGGAATATCCAGCCTCTTACTATCTTCAGCGCCTCTTGGGAGAGGCCTCTCGCTACTGCTCTTCATGCCTGGATTCATTCAGTTGACAAGAAGGAACCCAGACACCACTTCATTCCCACAGCAAACAGTGTAAGGAGCTAGCAAAGGCCAAAACCATCTTGCAGGGCAGAAATAAGGAACCACTGCCAGGATTTCACTACCAATTCCTTGAAAATTTATCTTCAGTAACTAAGAGAACACAGACTTCATGGCATTGCTTGTAGATACAGATAAACAAAGCTATGCTGAAAACTTTCTGGGTGCACTCAGTATTGTAATGAGGACTATGGGGGAGATCAGAACTTATTCCCAGATATAAGAATGGCTTGCTCTCATCCTGGCATCCTAACACCATCAAAGCTGCTCCTTTACTACTCATACTAATAAAGGAGTCAACTTTTCATGGTGACTATCCAACCTAAATCTCCCTGTGAACAACTTGAAGCCATTTCCTCTTGTCCTGTCACTTGTTCCTTGGGAGAAGAAACCTACCCTACCTAGCTGCAACCTCCTTTCAGGGAGCTGTTGAGCATTCTTGAAGAGCTTCCTTTTCTCCAGACTGAGCAACCCCCAGTCCCTCAGCTGCTCCTCACTGGAACTGTACTCTAGATCCTACCCAGCTCTGTTGCCCTTCTTTGGACACACTCCAGCACCTACTATCTGCTGGCAGATGTGACCCTTTGCTCCAAGCCACAGGGGACCCATATAGGCTCTTAGCAGGGCTGAGGTCAGCTTCACACCAATCATGACTACGCAGTTCCCTGCTCAGAACTGACTTGCATCCTGCCAGCTGTGTGTGAGCAATGCAAGCTTATGCCTGCCTGCAGAAAGCCTGGTAGACATCTCTTAATGAGCTGAAGGAGTCTGAAAGTCAATATGAAGAGAGACAGATTTATTTTTTTTATGGTATGTGGCACCATCATATGAAAGTTCTGCAGAGTTTCAACTATAGTTATTAATGTCTAATGACTAATAGCGTTATGCCAATTCTCTTTCAGATTTGGAATTTAAGTTGAAGAAAATTAAGAACTACTTACGAATTGCTTTCATTCATGCATGTGTTATCCGTCCCAGGGAAAGCAAGCATCGAAGCAACTAAAGAGTCAGTGGTTTCATTAAAATTCCTAAGAATCAACAAATAATAAGAAAAGAGGAAAACATTCAAGGTACTTCCACTGTGTAGAGGAAACTGGTGTCTGAACACAACTGGATTTAAGATGTTAAATAGATGATTATTTGTGGTGCTAGTGCTGCAGATAACTGCAATACATGAGGACAGTCACACAGGTTTAAGAGGACTGCTCCTCACTTAGAGCTGCACAGCTACTCCAAGTGATTTGCTGCCTTTACATCAAGAAAAGATATTGGTGAACTTTGGGACAATCAAGGTTCTGTTTCCAGAGAAAAAAATAACTACTGCAATTTTCAGGCAATACTTCCAGTCTTGTCTCTATCAGCTCTCTGATCTGTGATGTTCTTTTTTTTGTTCATTCAGGAAGATGCTTCTCACTTCTGACCCAGGTCTCTAGCAACGACCCATCAGCAAAGAACATTAGGAGCAGAGCACCCAGACATGCAGTGCTGGATCATTCTCCCATCTAGCAGGACTTGAAGTGGAAAGGTACGAGCAGTCCTAGGACAGAACACCTAAGAGCGGGCACACTTGCTTTAGAGCTACATTTTATATCTCTGACTTAAAACTGAGAACCACTGAAGAGAGAAAGCAATTCACATCATGAAATCAGAATGACACAAATTATTATCATTTTGGTAATAGGATTTTGAAGCACAATGAAATAATTCAGTGGTGTCATCTTAATCACCCTGAAAAAGCACATGCCCTTCAAATTGACTGCGTGCCTCGGACTAGTGAGGCCTGGGCAGGAAAGCGTGTCTGCTGCTGACAAAGAGAAAGGCAATGCAGACACTTCACAAGGTGGATAAAGTTTGATCCTAGAGTTGCAATGTGGGAGACAAGAGATGTGGGGCTTTCCATTTAATATCAGGGGAAGAGTGTAGATATTAAGAAAATCCCTATGGGACGATAAGGCTGTTGTAGGGTTGGAGGACTCCAATGGGAAACACAAAGAATATTCATATAGTCACATATTTTACAGTTAATTCTAACAGAGGTGGTTTTTCTAAACCTTTCTGATTGCTGGTCTGAGCCAAGCCATCTCCCCCAGACATCACTTAGGAAAGGGACTGCTATATGTTATCTGCATAACAGAACTACACAGATAACACAGCTTCATGTTATCTGTGCAACACTTTTCCACTGGGTGTGCTCAGAAATAATCCTGATGGTTCTTTATAAACAAATGTGTTTAAGGATCACAAAGAACACCACTCACCCAAAGAAGTCTGCCTGGTCGGATGTGCCATAGAGAGAGGGAGAAAGCAGCAGGTCGGGATATTCAGTCTCCTTAGTTCTTAGTGTCCCAAGTCCCATTGCAGCTGTCACAAAGAGGACTGGGAGAATGACCTGAGCAATGAAGCCTCTGACATCCCGCCGGGTGTGGTGGAGTCTCTTAATAAACAAAGCTGATGTCTTCTTAAGCAGCAATGGCAAACCCTGAAGGCTTTTTGATCTAATCAGGAAGTGATCTGGGTACAAATGAAGAACAAATCATGGGTCAGTATCGGTGAAATGTGGAGAACTGNCCCTTCTTTGGACACACTCCAGCACCTACTATCTGCTGGCAGATGTGACCCTTTGCTCCAAGCCACAGGGGACCCATATAGGCTCTTAGCAGGGCTGAGAGGTCAGCTTCACACCAATCATGACTACGCAGTTCCCTGCTCAGAACTGACTTGCATCCTGCCAGCTGTGTGTGAGCAATGCAAGCTTATGCCTGCCTGCAGAAAGCCTGGTAGACATCTCTTAATGAGCTGAAGGAGTCTGAAAGTCAATATGAAGAGAGACAGATTTATTTTTTTTATGGTATGTGGCACCATCATATGAAAGTTCTGCAGAGTTTCAACTATAGTTATTAATGTCTAATGACTAATAGCGTTATGCCAATTCTCTTTCAGATTTGGAATTTAAGTTGAAGAAAATTAAGAACTACTTACGAATTGCTTTCATTCATGCATGTGTTATCCGTCCCAGGGAAAGCAAGCATCGAAGCAACTAAAGAGTCAGTGGTTTCATTAAAATTCCTAAGAATCAACAAATAATAAGAAAAGAGGAAAACATTCAAGGTACTTCCACTGTGTAGAGGAAACTGGTGTCTGAACACAACTGGATTTAAGATGTTAAATAGATGATTATTTGTGGTGCTAGTGCTGCAGATAACTGCAATACATGAGGACAGTCACACAGGTTTAAGAGGACTGCTCCTCACTTAGAGCTGCACAGCTACTCCAAGTGATTTGCTGCCTTTACATCAAGAAAAGATATTGGTGAACTTTGGGACAATCAAGGTTCTGTTTCCAGAGAAAAAAATAACTACTGCAATTTTCAGGCAATACTTCCAGTCTTGTCTCTATCAGCTCTCTGATCTGTGATGTTCTTTTTTTTGTTCATTCAGGAAGATGCTTCTCACTTCTGACCCAGGTCTCTAGCAACGACCCATCATCAAAGAACATTAGGAGCAGAGCACCCAGACATGCAGTGCTGGATCATTCTCCCATCTAGCAGGACTTGAAGTGGAAAGGTACGAGCAGTCCTAGGACAGAACACCTAAGAGCGGGCACACTTGCTTTAGAGCTACATTTTATATCTCTGACTTAAAACTGAGAACCACTGAAGAGAGAAAGCAATTCACATCATGAAATCAGAATGACACAAATTATTATCATTTTGGTAATAGGATTTTGAAGCACAATGAAATAATTCAGTGGTGTCATCTTAATCACCCTGAAAAAGCACATGCCCTTCAAATTGACTGCGTGCCTCGGACTAGTGAGGCCTGGGCAGGAAAGCGTGTCTGCTGCTGACAAAGAGAAAGGCAATGCAGACACTTCACAAGGTGGATAAAGTTTGATCCTAGAGTTGCAATGTGGGAGACAAGAGATGTGGGGCTTTCCATTTAATATCAGGGGAAGAGTGTAGATATTAAGAAAATCCCTATGGGACGATAAGGCTGTTGTAGGGTTGGAGGACTCCAATGGGAAACACAAAGAATATTCATATAGTCACATATTTTACAGTTAATTCTAACAGAGGTGGTTTTTCTAAACCTTTCTGATTGCTGGTCTGAGCCAAGCCATCTCCCCCAGACATCACTTAGGAAAGGGACTGCTATATGTTATCTGCATAACAGAACTACACAGATAACACAGCTTCATGTTATCTGTGCAACACTTTTCCACTGGGTGTGCTCAGAAATAATCCTGATGGTTCTTTATAAACAAATGTGTTTAAGGATCACAAAGAACACCACTCACCCAAAGAAGTCTGCCTGGTCGGATGTGCCATAGAGAGAGGGAGAAAGCAGCAGGTCGGGATATTCAGTCTCCTTAGTTCTTAGTGTCCCAAGTCCCATTGCAGCTGTCACAAAGAGGACTGGGAGAATGACCTGAGCAATGAAGCCTCTGACATCCCGCCGGGTGTGGTGGAGTCTCTTAATAAACAAAGCTGATGTCTTCTTAAGCAGCAATGGCAAACCCTGAAGGCTTTTTGATCTAATCAGGAAGTGATCTGGGTACAAATGAAGAACAAATCATGGGTCAGTATCGGTGAAATGTGGAGAACTGATGGTTATAGAACTCTGGAACATATTTAGCTTCCTGTGATCATTTACATATGCCATATCAAAACTACTAAGTGGGAACATGCACAAAGGTCAGGCTTGGGACAACACTCAAATTTTGTCTCTTGAGTCACAAGCTTATGTAACACTATTTTTTTGTTAAATTTTAAATGGGTACATATAGTGAATTCATTTTGAGATCTTGCAAGAGGAACACAGGCATCCAGATGCAAGAAGTTATTTCCATCCTACCTATGCAGCTGCAGCTTTCAGGGGTAACATATTAGTCTCTTATATTTTCAAACTGAAAATTTTTGTAATTAAGCAGGTCCTCAGACAAAACAATAGAATTAATATTGAATAACAAGGCATATAAACCAGTCAATCTGTGGCATGCACAGAGCCAAATCTTGTGCAATCTACTACTCTTTATAAAATATTACCCTATATAATAGAACATGAAGCAAATTCTTTTCACTTCTCTCATTAGCATCGACACAAACCACTTTCTATGTGTATGAGTTACTGTTTACAGCCATAATTTTACAGTATAGGTCAGCTCTGAAAAGCAAGTGTGAAAATACCTGTGTTGTCACTTGGTATAAATGGCAGAAGTACAAAAAATCCTACTCTGAGAAAGCATTTCAACCAGGCATTTGCTCATTTTTGGGCTGGGCCAGCTTTTGTAGCTCTATCGAGCCCTCAGAAATACTTGTGTAGCTTGATTATCTTCTGAAAGTGACTTTATTCCGCTGTCTGGCTGCTGCTGAGCTGCTTTACCACAGTGCAATGGCTGAGACACAGCAAAATGCATCCAGGAGGGTCCAGCTCAGATCTGTGCTGCTGTTTTGCAACAGGCTAAGCGGCTTCTACAAAGTTTCTCTCCAGTTCTACTAGTTAAGAAGAAATAATCCTCTACCTCAATTAAACTAATTAACAACTAAAAGATCTAAACAATGCTGTACTTCTAGTGACTTATCAGTTTTGTGATTCCTAGGCAAAACATTGTTTTCAACAAAGAAAGAAGACTGGGAGCTCAAATCAGCCCATCTGCCACTTGTTGCATCTGCGACAAATGTGAGTAAAAGCTGGAGGTAATTTAGTACCATCTCTTTCTGTGAAGGTATCTGTGCTCACAGACATTCCATCACTCCCAATTTGACCCCTGGCTCCAGTCAGCTGTTGGGGCAGTTCAGCATCTTCTTGCTGATCCTTCACTACCTCTTTTGTCAGATTGAGAAACACCTATGGAGCAAGAAAATATGAAGAATAATCAGTCCAAGTGACTCCATTTACCAAAACAATAATAATCCACTCTCCTACTTTGTAGCTGGAGTTGGTGCAGCAATTGTGACTCACAATCATTTTTCTGTTCCCTTTGTGCTCTGTGAGAGAAATTAACTCTTTTTTTCAGTATAGAATTGTTATTGCCTAACTCCTCACCACCTTCAGTCTCCTGCTGCAGCAGTGGAAGCTTAAACCTGTGCAGCTGCCCCCTGAATTTACCGTGTCCTAATAACACCTGATATATGACTACTGAGTAGGTGTAAATGAAGCTGAGTTTCAGGTCAGGTCCTACACAACTCTACTCCCTCCAGACACACCCGGTGAGCAGGTGGCTCTCCCTGAATAGTACCAATGAAGAAACACAGAGGGCTGTTTCCCTAGGATATTTTCCCCTTGGCCTCTGACAACCCCAGCTGCCTCCAAGCTGGGAGTGTGCATAGTTGTGGCACCTGAGTGGCAGGTGGGACATGTCATGTATCACATTCTTTCTGCCTTAGGAAAACACCTTAAAATTGAACAAGAATTTGTGAATAACTGAACCACTTTTTCCTCTGCTTAAAACTCTCACATGCAAACCACTCCACTGCTCAGCCCAGAAACAGAGTGCTGTGAAGTTAGTCTCTATAACATTGTATTAAACCGAACAGATCCTGAGCTCATACCTCTTCCACGGTAGTGTTTGAAATCCCGTAGCAACCAAGATGGAGATCACTCAGGCTGGTATCAAGAGCTCTGAGAAGAGCCTGGTAGGCCCCTGAGACTGTAGACTTGAAGGGGGGAAGCACATACACAAGCTCTCCACCAATGTCCTCCTTGAGATAAGCCTCCGGGAGGTGGGACTGAATCAAGGAGGTCACTGCTGTGGTGTCACACTCCTCTATAATGTTCTGAAAAAGGAGGAAAATGATCTGTGGTCACTGAGATGGCTGTGAGGTCAAATTTCCTACCACAGGGTTTTGCCCAAATTCCATCGCAGAGCATCAGTAGGCAATCTCAGTCCAGGTATGCAACATTTCGAGTTCAGTATTAAGAGCCAGTTTCTGGTGCTGAAGCATGTCCAGAGAAAGACAATGAAGCTGGGGAAAGGTCTAGAGCATAGGTCTGATGAGAAGCAGCAGAGGGTACTGCTGTAACCCAGGTATTTCAGTGGCTGAGGAATATGAAAAAGCAATCTTACTGGTAGCCCAGGGAAATATTCCAACATATTCTTAAACCTATGTAGCCAAAATGAAGGCTACTTAAACCTATGTAGCCAAAACACATCCCCGTTTTCAGCTGGGCATAAGCTAGTTGTGTAAAGAAGTTATTTCATGAAAGTGAAATTATATTGGAACAACTATTCGACATATGGACCTTCCTTCTGCAGCATGCTTCACTCTGTGAAACATTATGATGTTCCTCCTTCATTCACAGTATCACAGAATGGTA